>PVJS01058787.1:0-11683 GCA_004027185.1 Glis glis | reverse complement strand
AACGCCCCTGCGTTCAATCCCCGGTACCGCAAAAAAAAAAAAAAAAGAAATAGAAAGAAAAGGGACTCTCCCAAATACATTCTATGAAACCAACATCACATTAATCACATTAATACCAAAACCAAATAAAGACAGCTCAAGAAAAGTAAACTACAGACGTATATTGTTGATGAACATAGACACAAAACTTCTAAACAAAATACTAGCAATGCGCATTCAAAACCACAATCAAGAAAATCATATACCATGACCAAGTTGGGTTCATCCCAGGGATGCAAGTCTGGTTCAACATATGAAAAACAATCCATGTAATCCACCACATAAACAGAACTAAATACAAAAATCTCATGATCATTTCAATAGACACTGAAAAAGCATTTAACAAAATCCAACACCCTTTCATGATAAAAACACTGTGAAGAACTGGAATAGAAGGAACATACCTCAACATCATAAAGAAAATATACAATAGGCCCACAGCCAACATCATGTTGAAAACTACAAGAGTTCCCTTTAAAAACAGGGACGAGAAAAGGATGTCCACTATCACCATTCCTTTTCAATTTAGTACTAGAGAAGGAAATCAAAGGAATGCAAATAGGAAAAGAAGAAATGAAATTATCTCTATTTGCAGATGACATGATATTATACTTAGAAGACCCAACAAACTCAACAAAAATGGTTATAGAACTGATCAACAAATTCAGGAGTGTCTGGATACAAAATCAATCTTAAAAAATCAGAAGCGTTTCTATATGCCAACCATAAATTCACTGAAAAAGAAATCCGGAAAACATTTCCACTCATGATATCTCCGAAAACAATAAAATACTTAGGAATAAACCTATCCAAGGATGTAAAAGACCTCTTTAAGGAAACTTATAAAACATTGAAAAAAGAAATTGAAGAAGATTGTAGAAGATGGAAAGACCTCCCATGCTCTTGCATAGGCAGAATAAATATCATAAAAATGGCCATTCTTCCAAAAGTCATCTATAGAGTCAGTGAAATACCCTTTAAATTACCAAGGTCATTCTTCACAGACATAGAAAAATCAGTCCTTAAATTCATTTGGAACAACAACAACAACAACACAAAAATAATAGCCAAAGTAGTTCTCAGCAACAAGAACCATGCAGGAGGCATCACAATACCTGATATCAAACTGTACTACAGAGCCATAGTAATAAAAACAGCATGGTATTGGCACAAAAGCAGACACATAGACCAATGGAGCAGAATAGAAGACTCAGAAAAAAATCGGCACACTTAACACCAATTGAGTTTTGACAATGGAGCCAAAAACATACACTGGAAAAAAGATAGCCTCTTAAAGAAATGGTATTGGCAAAACTGGTTAGCCACATGCAGAAAAATGGAAATAGACCCCACTTTCTCTCCCTGCACAAGAGTCAATTCAAGATGGATCAAAGATCTGGAAATTAGACCAGAGACCTTGCAGCTACTTGAAAAGGACATAGGTCCAACTCTTTAACACATAGACACAGGCAAAAACTTCCTCAACAAGACCCCAAAGGCATGAGAAGTTAAAAAGAGGATCACTATGTAGGATTGCATTAATCTTCTGCACAGCAAAGGAAACTATCAAGAAACTCAACAAAAAGTCAACAGTATTGGAGAAGATTTTTGCCAGCTACTCCTCTGATAGAGGACTAATATCTAGAATATACAGAGACCTCAAGAAACTCACCACTAAAAACACAAACAACCCAATCAAAATGGTCAAGTGAACTAGTCACTTCACAAAAGAATACAAATGGCCAATAAATAAAATATTCAACATCATTAACAGAGAGATGCAAATCGAAACTACTCTGAGATTTAACCTAACCCCAATTAGAATTGTAATCATTAAAAACACAAACAAGGGCTGGGCATGGTGGCGCACGCTTGTAATCCCTTTGGAAAGCGGAGACCAGAGGATCCGGGTTCGCGGCCAGCCGCAGCTCTCTCTCTCTCTCTCTCTCTCTCTCTCTCTCTCTCTCTTTCTCCTTAGTAAGACCCGGTTTCAAAATAAAGTATAAAAAATAGGGCTGGGGGAGTAGCGCAGAGGTAGAATGCTCCTGCGTTCAATCCCCAGTACCGCAAAAAAAAAAACCCACAAACAATAACATGTTTGTGTTATATATATATATAAAATGCTGGTGAGGATATGGAGAAGTAGGAACTCTAACACACTATTGGTGGGATTGTAAATTAGTGCAACCGCTTTGGAAAACAGTGTGGAGGACCCTCAGGAGACTGGGAATGAACCTACCTTATGACCCAGCAATACCACTTCTAGGTATCTACCCATAAGAATGGAAAACAAATTACCAGACTAATGCATGCATATCTATGTTTATAGCTGCACAATTCACAATTGCCAAACTATGGAACCAGCCAAGATGTCCATCAACAGATGAATGGATTATAAAACTATGGGATATGTACACAATGGAATTTTATGCAGTCATCAAGAAGAACAAAATTACGTCATGTGCAGGGAAATGGATGGAATTAGAGAACATTATGCTTAGTGAGATTAGTCAGTCACAAAAAGTGAAAAGTCAGATGTTCTCCCTAATATGCAGAAGCTAGGGAGAATAGGGAGTAGGAGGGACTCCAGACAAAGACGGAGAAAACGTCAGATGAGTAAAGAAGGAGACCTAACTGAGGGAGATGGGAGGGGGGAAGAGGGAAACACCCTAATGCACAGGATGTACATACACAAACTTATCACAGTCAACTACTATGCTAAGCAAGAGAAGGAGGGAAGGGAGAGGAAATGGGGGGGGGAATTGGGGGGGGCTAACCGATATGTGCATGTATACTTCTACCATCCTAAAACCCATCAAGATGTATGATTACAATGCACTAATAAAAATAAATAAATAAATAAACTGTAACTACTACAGGCATAAATATTAATATCTACTTGTCTGTATTTCTTAAACTAGAATATAGATATTAGTAACACTTATCCCTGGCATGTAGTAGGAGTAGTAAATAAAGGTTAATTGAATAAAATATATGGTCGTAGGCAACTTTTGCTTTTTTATGACTTTAGGCATTTCTGAATTGATCGTGTACTGCTTGTGAAATACATACTGAACTCAGTAACATAAAATTATAAGAACTAGCATAAAATAGTCTATAAAATGGTCATAAAAAGTTAATTTTTCAGGGAGTTTAAAGCTTTTGATATTAAGAACTTTGAGCACCAAATACAGATGCTGTCTGCCATATGAAGCAGATATACTTATGTTTTTGGTGAAAACAAATCTAAATGCTTGGGTTTCTTTATCAAAAATGGTAAGCAGTTTGATCTGTAGTCAGGGAAAGCTGAACAAGGGCCATGCTGAGGCCTGCATGAGGCATGGATTTAAAATGAGCTCCTTCCTACTGGGGCTTGAGTTCTCTTGGGCTCCATTAGAGAGACTAATAGGGAATAATAATGAAGCGCTGCCAACTCACTCACAAGACAGTAGGCCCGCTTCCCACATCAGTGTGAATTGTTCATGTAGTATCATATTTATTAAGTTATTCCATACTGACCAGTGAGAAATGCAACACAACAACAACAAAAAATCCTCCCAGGCAAGCAACACAGAAGACCCTGGAAGAACTTGATTGGACACAAGTAATTGCTCTAGGGAAGCCCAAAGTATCCAAAAAAGAACCCAAAACTGAGCCCTGCCAGCTTTAATGTAACTGGACCAAATGAAACAGAACCTTAGTTTTAGAAATGGATTAACTTTACCTGGATGAGCTTTGTTGATTAACTTTTTTCCATTTCTAAGGGCAAAGAAAAACAAAACTGCAATTCGTTTTCATCTCTAGCCTACTCTCCATACAGAGGTAACCACCTTCCCATTTAATTCTGTGAATTGCATTCCACCTGCCCAAATCTGAGAAAGAGAATCAAGACTAACTTTCTCTGTTCAGGCAAGGGCTTCCTCCAGCTGGCTAGTCCTCTCCTGCACGTGTGGATTCTGTCAGCAGGGTTGAAACAAGATATTAACTGGCAGTTATTCATTAATTTCTGACAAGAACAGTGACTTGACCATATGTCAACCATTTTTTAAACATTTTAACTCACATTTTTCACGTTGTAAGATTAGAACTGGGCTTAAAAGCTAGGACAGTCACATCGAAGGAAGCAAACAGTACCAGCTATGCTGATTGGTGCTGTACAACTAGAACTAAGACGATGGGTTCAACAGAATGGTTACGCATGCAGAGTAAAATACACACAACTAACCATACTTAATATATGCATTTCCTACTAAAGGTACCCCTAAGTGTATTTGGTGTTATCACCACAGATTTTCTTATAGTTTGCTTAAAAGATAAACCCATAGCTGGGCGTGGTGGTGCATGCTTGTAATCCCAGTACTTGGGAGGCTGAGACTGGAGGATCCGGGTTCACAGTCAGCCTCAGCTACTTAGTGAGGCCCTCCACAATTTAGTGACACCCGGTTTCAAAATAAAGAATAAAAAAAATAGGGCTTGGGTGTAGCTCGGAGGTAGAATGCCCCTGGGTTCAATCCCAGTACCACACACACAAAAAAAGAAAAAGGTAAAGCCAGGAGTTAGGGAGGGAAAGAAGGAAGATTGAAGAAGAAAACAGTTCAAATAATACTATGGTAATATGTGGAGGTATTACCAATCTCACTAACTTGTGTGGGGAAAGATAAGAGAAGAACGAGGTGCGATATGGAGGGAAATACACCAAGAGCTGTGTGCATGTATGTTTTTATCACATCAGACCTCTCTGTGATGTATAATCGCAAATGCACTCATAAAATAATTTAAAAATAAAAATAAATTATATAATTGGATTAGTATTAAAGCCAAAATTTAAGAAAACATAAGGCCAATATTATAATTATTTCTTTGCAGAGAGAATGGGTTAAATGGCAATTAACTGAACAAAAGCAACATCCAGGTACCATACAATTTCACAAAAATTATTTCTGTCAATTTTCATGGCAACTCTATAAAGTAAATAATATTATCCCAATTTACAGTTGTGGAAAGTAAGACTAATTACCTGAATCAAAGCGGCAGAGTGAAGGCAACAATTCAAGCTTCCTTTCCTCTAATTTATCATTCTTTCCTGTGCAAATGTAAATGTTCTTAAAAAAATAATGAATACATACTGGCGGGATTCATAGCCATCAGGCCGATTTTTCTGCCAGAATTACAGTGTTTACCTGAAGTGAAATATGCTCATAAACAAAGAGGGATGTGCAGCTGGTGCTCACATCTGGGATGATTAACTGGCATATACAGTATTTGTTCCCCCTTCAATTGCAAAATTAATGCAGTAAAACCTCAGGGCACTGGGTTTGTTCCCACATGGGACAAGGTGATCTGAATAACACAACAGGGAAAGGCTTCACATGAGAACACTGTGTCAGGAATTCATTATGTATTGTGGCCATTCTTAAAATAATTTTCAGTGTCTATACATTTCAACATTTGAGAAGTTATATGAATAGAAACCTATATATAAGCAGACACTTAGCTAAAAAATAGAATGTTTTAAAATGAACTATAAACAATTTTATAGAAAGTATAGCAAAGGGGACAAGATTTGAGTTGAGGAAAATCAAAGGGAAAATAGACAAAAATACATATCTCTTGAAAAAACTCAAGATATATCTATTTGGCAATGTCTACAACAGCTTTTATTTTTAAAGATACTGCTATAGAGTATAATTTGTAGTGTTTATACTGCTTTTAAGGGAAAATTTCCTGTCTTATTTTGTCCAAACTTAATATGGATAAAAGAATAATTCTCAACATGATGATTAGTCTCACATTTGATTTTAGGGTTCTGTCCATATATTTGAGGACTCTACCCATGGAAGATGTGTGCAGGTATCCTGGTAATTTAAATAAAGGTTCTAAGGGAAAAGATGAAAAATAGAGTATCTCTCACCCTTCTCTTGAGAAAAGGGGGCAGTATAGAGCAGGAGGCAGTGCGGTCATGGCTCTTAATTTATCCCTGGGCCTTTTCCTAAAACACAATTATTGTACCTAAGCTGAGATAAGACAGTCCTGGGAGAAAATCCTTATAGAAACAGTCTTGGGAATGAAGGTGTAGAGTATTGGGATATATTTATTTTTAATTACCTAAATAAAAACTAATCTATAAAAAATGGACTCCTCCACCCTTAGAACTTCCAACTTAGGCATCTTTATAGTGTAGATCCTATTGAACCAAGCACAGCAGCAAAATTCCCAAGTGTCATGTCTAGATTCAGCAGATAGGCACAAGAGTGCTAAGATGGGATCTAGCAGGGCATAGTAGTCAGGGTTCTTCAGAGAAACAGATCCAGTCATGTGTGTATGTGTGTCTGGTTTAAGGAATTGGCTCACACAATAATGGAAGCCAGCAAGTCCAAAATCTACAGAATGGGCAAGTTGCAGACTCAAGGAAGAGCTTCATTGCAGTTTAAGTCTATAAGGTTTCTGCTGGCATAATTCCCTCTTGTTTTGGGGGGAAGTCTGTTTTTTGTTCTATTCAGGCCTTCAACTGATTGTATGAGGCCCACCACATTAGGGAAGGCAATATGATTTACTCAAAGTTCACCAATTTAAATGTAAGTCTCATCCAAAAACATACTTGCAGAAACATTCTGAATGTTTGACAAAATAGCTAGGCAGAGTGGCTCAGCCAAATTGACACATAGCATAACCATCATAAGTTCACTTGATACCCATATTGATCTACTTCAACCATACTTAACCTTCAAATCCAGTCATATTTGGAGGACCTTTTGGTTAGGGCTTCAATATATGCATTCTGGGGAGGTACAATTCAGTTCATATCCTGGGGGCAGGTCTGGGCTTCTTTCTTTCCTATTCCTTTTGGCAGTGACAATTGGAAAAGGAAAGTTCTTTCATTTATATTACTCTCCTACACATCCTATTTTTAATGAGAGAATGGGATGAAATTTGGGGCTCAAAATAAAAATTGGAGAGTAATCCACTTGAGTCCAAATAGCCCCAGAGCTAGACAAGGTAAAAGCTGGAATAAGGATTGAAGAAGCAAATACAGTTGAAACTGTGGGAAGATAGACTCATGGTAGAATGGATCTGAAAGGCAGTTGTTAAGTCATAAACCCGTATTCAGGAAAACAGACTCGATCCATTCTCTTAGAATAGATACTTGTCTCTGAGCTCTTGGAAAAGATAAGCTCATGATCAAGTATGGCCAGGACATCTTTGGGACATGGAGTCCAATCAGCAGGAAGAGCTGGTGTTTAAGTCCTGGTAATGTGGCATGCCACTCAGAAAGGACACAAGTTTTTAATTGCACACTAGTATGTTTTGCAACTGGGGAGGCTCTCCAGTTCTTAGTATCATACTATTTCTACCTGAGGAATGTAGATACCATCACATCTTAAAGCCTCTGGCCAATTGGAATTGGAACCACAGATGCCTCTTATACTTCAGTGAGCAAGATCTGGGTTGGGCTCTAACAAAGGATGTGGTGTTGCTGCAAAAGGATTATTTCTTGAAGAGAATATAGATGCCAGTGAGGCACACTCATCAACTAATTAAAATCCTGGTGAAGACTCTCAAATCTAGTTTGAGTTTGTTGACAAAAACTGTGCTTAAACTGAGGGATGGTGATCCCAAGTCATCCGATCTTCATGTACAGGAGTGTTTTCCAACATGGTGTTCTTGTTTTTATGCCTTGCCTTGAAGAACAACAGGGAACCAAACCATCACCCTAGCATATATGCCTCTAGGAGGACAGGAAGGTGGCAGCAGAATACATGCCAAGCACTACATTCCTGTTGTCAATTCTCCACTGCTCAAGAAGGATGCTACTGCCTGCCACACACACATCAGGTTCACCCCAGCACTTAGAATCTGCTTTAAGATCTGACTTGAAAATAGGTAGTATAAGTAGAAGAAAATAAACTTACTTCCCCAGAAATCAATTTTCCCATGTTTCACAGATATTCTATGTATAGTCATATTATATATTATAAAGTATATGTTTAACTGACACATGCAAATACATTTCAATTTTCTCAAACTAAAATTACATGCTTATTATCATTATAAATAAATATATGTATATATATATATATATATATATATATATATATGTCAACATTGCCCTATTCCAAGTTCCTCCCTCACTAAAACCTGAATAAAGGGCACGTGAATAAATAAATAAAATTGTTCAGTGGCTGACCTCCTATCAACGAAGGTGATATGAAGTATGGGAATCTGCTTTCCAGCTGGAGACACAGACATAGACAGGAGTATGCCTGCATCATTAATACTACTAAATCCAACACACTCAAAAACAACAGCTGTTGAGAACGCTTGGCATCATGTGTATTTATGAGGACTTTTAAAACACATATGCACGCACAAAGTGAATTAATCATACCAGGTGATAGGCAGGAAATATGAATGTCCCAAAGCCACGCTCTTCCATTTAGTGAAGTAATGAAAACATTGCTTTACTGAAATAGAGAGAAAAGGCTTCAAGGCAAATATCCTGGGTTAAGCTCACAATTCTACTTCTGTTACAAACAAAAAGGCCAAAGAGTTGGAAGGGTGTGTGTGTGTGTGTGTGTGTGTGTGTGTGTGTGTGTGTGTATGCAAGCATGCACGCATGTGTGTAAGTGTGCACCCATGCTGTTTCAATACAGTAGATAAAATGAATGATTGGTTATTTCTGGGATAATGTGGCATAGCTGTTTTCAAATCCCAACTTTAACTTTCAATGGGAGATTTGGACCATGAACCAAAAGATTCGACTTCAGGCTAGTTTTAAGGTTCCCAGGTCTCTGACTCTTTCCCAGCCCCACCTTTATGCACACTAATCTTCCTATCTTTCAAAACCTGGATAATGAATTATCTACACAGTTGGAAATAGATGTGGTTTGCTCCAAACTTTGTATGAGATTTGGGTCAGCTATAGGACAAGGGGAGGGGGCAATTTGAAAACACTAAAATTTTATTTCATGCTATGCAGTATGGTATCTATGTATGTTTTAAAGAAAAAAATACATTGTAGTCTGATCAGATATTTAGATTTGATTGTTCTCATGTAGACCATAAATTATAACAGTAGTTAGAGAAATCTCATCAACTTTTGAAGGAAATTTTCCCTGAAAAGATGACTGATAGAATTTTTCGCAGTGATAGAAACTGAGGCAAGAAATTTACCCAAGAATAATACTGTTGAAGTGAGAAAAATATAATTGTTTCTGCCTATCATCCATCTTCTTTTTTTTTTGTGATACTGGGGATTGAACCCAGGGGCATTCTACCTCCGCGCTACACCCCCGGCCCTATTTTTTTTTAGACTTTATTTTGAAACTGGGTCTCACAAAATTGTGGAGGGCCTCACTAAGTAGAGAGAGAGAGAGAGAGAGAGAGAGAGAGAGAGAGAGGGAGAGAGAGCGCTGAGGCCGGCTGCGAACCCAGATCCTCCGGTCTCCGCCTCCCAAAGTACTGGGATTACAAGCGTGCGCCACCACGCTCGGCTCTATCATCCCTCTCCTAAAGTTGTCCCATTACCCTGTAACCCATGGATAGTACCAGAAATAGGAAATTTAAATTAAGACCAATGTGAAGTGTTACACTAATTCAGTGTCATTATTCCCACTACCCTTATAGAAACTAAAAATGGAATGGGTACTAGGGATTTATACTGTAACTGTCTGCTACTTACTTGAGATAACTATTTTTAGTCCAATAACCCTTATTAAAGACATTCATTATGAGTTCGTTTATGGAAATATTATTTCACAGAGGGATTTTTTTGAGAATTTTCAGAGATTTCAAAATGAGGTCTCAGAAGTATGATTAGAACGTAGCCATTTAGTTTCCCAGCAAATGCTGATCCTTTCCAGGAAAATTCTATAAATAAAGAAGCAAAGCTGGTTGTCAGTGATTTTGGAGTAGCCAGGTTGGACTGTGAATATTAATGTATAAATTATAGCTTGTGCCAGTTATATACAACCACAGCCCTATGCATATTTTCCAGTGGTTTATTTAAAATATGACTTTGCATACAAACACTGGCCTAATTGAGTTTGCAAGGAAATATTAAAAGATGTCATTTGCTCCTTCAAGATGTTCTGTCTTGAAATGTTAGGATAAGTGAGGTCTACCAAGAAAATTTGGAAATTGTATGTGTACCATTTGTGGAAAACATTCTATTCTTAGTAACTCTAAGTGGAAAGTGGTCAGTAAGCTAGAGGTCATAAAATCCAGTATTCAAAAGGCCGAGCTGGAATATTCTGGGAGGCTAGTGGGATGTTCGTGGCACCCCTTGATGAGGGATCTGAATAGAGAACTAGACTGTGAAGCTGAGGAGCCTTCTGGGGTGCAAAATCAAGGTCAGAAGAGGAATTGTTGGCTACTTTTTTATAAAGAGTACAGTTTCTCTATTTGAAGGAGTGCCTTTAATTCAAAACTGTATTGAAATAGTGAAAAAAATTCATGGATGAGTTAACCCAGACTTGATAATCAACTCCATCTTCTTTATCATCCAATGGCCCTTACCATAGCCACATATAAGCACGGGCATAATTACAGGTGATCTGGAGTTACCTACAAAACCCCATGGTCACTGGTCTATTGATAAAATCCTTAGCTTGAAGGAGAAAGGAGTTTTCTGGGTAATCATTGCACTGAATCCTTTGCTTTTGATATAATCGATTCTCTGACATTCCAAAGTTATGTCTACTAGTCCATAGGAACGTTTCCACCCTATCTTTCACTGGTCATTTTCATGTAGAAGGGGATTTGGGGAGGGAGGTGGGACAGTGAAAGGGGAGACTTAATGAAGGAAACAGTTCAAAATAATACTATATTCATAAATGAAGTTATCAACACCAATTTCAATATATGTACGGTGAGGGGAGGGAGCGGGGTGGGATCCAGAGGGACACACCAAGTGCTGTGTGCATGTATGCTTCAATAACTCTGAACCTCATTATGATGCCTAATTACAATGCACCAGAAAAAAATAAAAAAGAAGTCTGATAATTGAAGAGAATCTTCAGTATCTTTCACAATACTTGCCTCCATGGAACAGAACATTTTTGCCCTGTTCTAGAGGTATTTTTCAGCCATTGTGCTCTCCTTGCATTTGCTTTATATTTTACCTATACTATTTAGCAACAATGCTAGAGGGTCAGAAGTTGTTAGAGCTCTTCTGTTAACATGACTGTTGTCTTGTAAATGCCTTAAAATAAACAACCCTCATAATTCCTACCTTATTGTAGGAAGTTTGTTTGTTTGTTTTGAGACAGGGTACTTCCCAATTAGCTGTGATTACAGGCATGTGCCACAACACCAGGCTTAGAACCCCAGTTCTCAAAATCTATTTTCAATTTTGTTTCACTAAGCCATGTCGCTTCCCACATGCTGCTTATTTTGGTCTCTAAACTGTCATGAAAACAGATGCTAGATCCCTGTCAAAATGTTTGTATTTAGCCGGGCGTGGTGGCGCACGCTTGTAATCCCAGTACTTTGGGAGGCTGAGACCGGAGGATCCGGGTTCGCGGCCAGCCTCAGCTCTCGCTCTGTCTCTGTCTCTGTCTCTCTCTGTGTGTGTCTCTCTCTCTCCTTAGTGAGGCCCTCCGCAACCTCGTGAGACCCGGTTTCAAAATAAAGCATAAAAAATAGG
>PVJS01058786.1:0-11684 GCA_004027185.1 Glis glis | reverse complement strand
AGAGAGAGAGAGACAGAGAGAGAGAGAGAGAGAGAGAGAGAGAGAGAGCGCTGAGGCTGGCCTTGAACCGGGATCCCCTGGTCTCTGCCTCCCAAAGTACTGGGATTACAGTGTGGGCCACCACGCCCGGCAGGAACTAATTTTAAAAGGACAGTCAAGGCACTCTCTAAAGAGGTGACAAGTGAACATAGATATGAATGAACTAACGGGAAAGAACATGAAAGAATAAAGGAGCTTTGCTTTCTCTTCTTTTGTGAATGAATTTCATGTCTTCAACTTCAAAAAATGGGCCTATTCCTTTACTGGTCTTCCCCCTTATTTTATGCTAAGGAAAAGCAGTTTTGGGTTCTTTTTTAGCATCTTTTACAAGCCCTAGCTCTTTGTGCGCTTTACCCTTGCTGAATTTTTATAGGTCTATACTACCTTCATATATTTATGCTTGATTATGTGTCCCCTTTTACCATCTCTTGCACATGCTGTTTTAAATTCAGAGCCTGTCAGGAAGTCCCCGTGCAGCACACTGGTTTCTTTAGTTTCCTCCCCATTTTCTTGCTCATTAGAATCATTTGTGTTTGCATAGGCAGAACACTGCTTAAATCAAACTCTAAGAGCGCATGGTTGCTTTTCCCCAAGGTTCCAATCATTTCCATTTTACCTACTGGTTTCTGTCAGAATTGGGTCCTGAGCAGGAGTTCCCCTTAATGCTTACTCTGCCTTCTGGGAAATGAAATTATCAGCAAGGCCAGTCAAGAAATAGTCAGTGTTTTGCTTTCTGAGGAATGAAAGTTTCTGCAGATACTTGGAGACTAAAATCCCTACCACTAAGGTATGTTGCTGCTCTCTCGATTTTGTGGTCTGCAGTAGGAAAGAATCCTTCTATCTGTCCTTCTGGCCAACAAGCCTGTAGCATAGTCACATGGTGCTATCACATCTCTGTGCTTCTCATTTTATATTTATCTAGATTTTTCTCCAGTGTTCCTCCATCCATAGGTGCTTGGATTTACACGTAGTAGTTCACTTCTAACTAGCAAGGCCTATTCCCCTACCTTCCAATCATCTTGATCTAATTGTAATCAAAGTGGATGGATTAAAATTAAATCATTTATTTGACCAAGCTCTATGCCCTGGAAACTAGGAAGTTTCCCTCTAGTTTAATAGTAACAACCCGCATGAAACAGTAGAAAGCTTTGGGATAGAAGGTGGATTCTATTCCTGACCAAGCCAGGTACTAGCTGGGAGACTTTGGACAAGCTGCAGATTCATCCCATTTCACAACTAAAGGGCCCTAAGGATGAAAGATCTGGAACCATTATACTTTTACTGATGAGCAAATTGCAGCCTAAACACCTTAATTGCCTAAGGTCTAAACATGACTTGCCTAAGGTCTCACAGCTGGTTGAGAATTTTATCACAACTGTTGGTAGGGTTGTTTTTCTCCCTTAGGCAAGTAAATTTCATCCCTGCCATATTACTGCTCCTGACTAGCCCGGGATTTACTTCCACGTTTGTGAAATGGAAATACTATCTGCCCTTCTCCCTCTCAGAGCAGTTATGAGAAGGAGACAATAGGCGCATAATAATAATAGTTGCTTGTGTAAGGTGGTAATATTATGCTAATGTTTTAATGATTTAATCTGTAGTTCTCTGTGGACTTTTTCCTTTCTAATTTAAGTGATTTGCATTTTAAATTTTAATCTGTGTTGAAATGCTCTTACTGTGTTGTAGATTTGCAACAAATTACCAGGAGTATTCCTTTATCCCCACCCACTATCCCTGCCCCCCACGGCCCAACCCCCACACACACAGAAGAAAGAGCCTAGGGTTTTGGCATTCCTGAGACCAGGGTGGTAATTCCTGCTGTATCACTCCAGGAATGCATGACAATACATTTCCCCCTAACCTTTCAGATTTTAGTTTTCTCACCTGTTAAAGGGATAAACATTCTTTTCTCTTGCAGTTGTGAGAACTGATACAGAAAGGTACAACATCAGGGGCTGTTTTTATTTTATTTATTTTTTTCTTTTTTTTTACTCCTCCCTTGCTCTATGAGCTTTTTGATGGTAGACAGTATTTATTTATCTTTGTATTCCTAGAGTCTCACACTCAGTAGCTACACAGTATGTTTGTCGAATGAATTATTTACCAAGGTGAACAACGTGGAGTGGGTCTGAGGGTAGCAGCATTTTGTAGGTCAATGTTTTTCCAACTTTACTCTGAAGAGCACGATATCGAGTATTGTAAAGGTGCTGCTGGAGCTGAAGAAGTGATGGGGGATGTCGCCGAGGGTGAATTCTGCTCCCTATCTTGCTTTAATCAGAGCAGACATACTTGTTTCTCATTAATATATTGGGCTGCTGTGTAAGATTGCTTTTAGAGGAACAGGTTTTTCAGCTAAAAGAAAGGAGAAACAAGAAATATATCTGGCTAGAATGTAGGTTTTAAATGGAGTTTGGGGGGGGAAATGCAGCTTTCTAATGCTTCTTTTACGGTTAGGCAAGTTAACTTTTCTCTGCCATAATCTTATTTATCATAGGGCCGATAGCATTTCAGATTGGTTGTAGATGGGCAGGCAGATACCACATGCACACCTGCCATTTCCCAATGTACCTAGCCAAGGATACAAGACTTGAATCCAGGCGGCGTGTGAATCAGGAGCAGGTGCAGGCAGGCACAGCATACCTGGCTTGACTTTTCTCTTCCTCTGGTTCCCTATGGGCCACACAGCTGCCAGAGATGCCACTGCCAGGGTTGAAAAACACAA
This sequence comes from Glis glis, assembly GCA_004027185.1. NCBI lineage: Eukaryota > Metazoa > Chordata > Mammalia > Rodentia > Gliridae > Glis > Glis glis. The sequence continues at coordinate 8,923 of PVJS01058786.1, read as the reverse complement.
TTTTTTAAGCTCAAACTCGCTATCTAGAAGAATTTGTGCTCATGGCCTAGACCCTTTCAAGTCAGGGAATGTTTAGAAACATAGGGCTGTCCCAGTTCTAGAACCAACTGGCACAGGCAAGAAAACCTCCTGCAGGCAGGATGGGGAGCATCAGGCAGAGTCCCCATGGTGTCTCTCCTTCCATCTCCCAGTCTTCCTGTCCATCTGGAGGTATATTTTAAAGATTACGGTAGGGGCAATACTGAAATATTTAATAATGTATAAATGGTTGGGCTTGAGCACCAATAGATCAGAACAGATGCTGGTCATAAACTACCAGGAAGCCCTGCCAGTGCATGCCAGCCCTAAAATAAAGCAACATTAAAATGTCCTCACAATATTTGACACATAGATGGTACTTGATTAATGTTCATCCCCTACCCCGCTTCCTTCTTCCTCTTGAATTTCATCTAGTAACAACATAAAATGGCAAATCCAAAAAGAGATACCTCCAAATAACTCAAGAAATCCAGGTTATTACTTTATTAGTACAATATATTAAGAAGAGGACAATTCCTGATGCCAAAATCCATTTAGTGGTCGATCATAAGATGGACATACTTTTAAAAAATTAAGGTAAACTAGCCATTAACTAGTAGTATATCTTGGCTATGCCCAGTGGGCTTTTTTCTTTCTCTTCTGAATTATTTTCCCTGCAAGGAAGGGTTAATTCATCAAATAAGTTAGATCTAACAGTTGCTATAAAACAGTGTTTCTCAGAATTGATGGCGGAAAGGGGGAATACTACCCAAACCACCTCAAGACCTGCCAGAGATTCTGATACCCTCCTTCCTCGTAAGAATCCTTGCCAGAATGAGTCATTGGAAGTATGTGTCGGATTCCTTACATAATCTAGCTTAAAAACAGTTGCACTAACCTTTGGAGAGTTTTATTGGTTGGAACAACATAGTTAAGAAAGAAGGACACCTTTGTAGTGGAGTTAAACCTGGACTGTAGCTTGCTTTACTTGATCGCAGAGAAAACAGGGAAGGACAGGAAGTAGGGAAGGAAGGGAAAGACAAGTAATTGGCCAGCTTCATCCTCTGCTGAGTTCTGTCTGGACTCATTCTCAGGCCATGCTTCTGTATAACAGCCCTTCTCTTGGTGTGGCTCTTAGAAAGCATATGGGCAAGGTGGGCAGGGCTGGTGGCACACACCTTTAATCCCAGTACTTGGGAGGCTGAGACAGGTGGATCTCAGCTTCAAAACCAGTCTCAGCAATTTGGTGAGACTCTCAGTGACCCTGTTTCACAATAAAAAATAAAGTAGGGCTGGGGGTGTAGCTCCGAGATAGAATGCTCCTGAGTTCAATCCCCAGTACCTCCCTACACACACACACACACACACACACACACACACACACACACGATAAAGGCAAATTTGGCTCAGTGTGAGAGTGTACGCGTAGCATGCAAAGCTTAATCCCCAGTACTGAAAAAAAAAAGTTTCTTTGCAGCCCAGTGGTGGAACACGTTTGTAATCCCAGTACTTGGGAGGCTGAGACAGGAGAATCACCGGTTTGAGGCCAATCTCAGAAACTTAGTGAGGCCCTCCCCAACTTAATGAGACCCTGTTTCAAAATAAAAGATAAAATAGGGCTGGGCGTGTAACTCAGAGGTAGAATGTCCCTGAGTTCAATCCCCAGTACCACACAAAAAAATCTTTTTCTTTGCTATAATACAAATGAATAAGAATGCTCAACACTGTTCCCTATAAACTTGTAGGCATTTATGAGCAGCATTTTGAAAATGTGTCAATTGTTTTATGCTTTTAATGGTACCAAAATAATAATAAATATTTGAATAGTTATTATGTGCCAGGTACCATCTGTATTAACTCATATAACCCTCAGAACAACACTATAAGATGTGTGTTTATTATTCCCATTCTATAAATGAAGCAAGAAAGAGAGTTAATTTAAGGATAAGCCTCTACAGTATGCTTAAAGAGACACAGCTTGGAAATGATGGAGCTGAGATCTCAACTGAGGCAGTTTGGCCAAATTCAAAGCTTTTAAGTTGTGCTGTTTTTCTTTTTTTCCTTTTCTTCTTTTTTTTTTTTTTTGTACTGGTAATAGAACTCAGGGGTGTTCTACCTCCAAGCTATACCCCTGGCCCTTTTTATTTTATTTTTTTAACTTTGAAGCAGGGTCTCACTAAGTTGCTGAGACTGGCCTCAAACCTGTGATCCTCCTGTCTCAGCCTCCCAAGTACTGGTATTACAGAGGTGCACCACCACACATGGCTTTTTGCTGCTTTTCATGAAAAAATAAATCTTAAAATTAACATTAACCAAAGTTAAGTGAATGTACACTTTATTTTACAAGGTCATTTTCAGATCTTCAAGGTAAGGGAGAAGAAAAAGATTTATATTCAATGTAGTTTTTATTAAAAAAATAAACACCTGTGACTTCTTTGAAAGGATGTGTTGAGCACTTCCGTGGTGTTTCAAACGCTTTTGCACAGCAAAGTGATTTCAAATGGTCTCCACCAAATTCTTGACTGAACCAAATTGCAGAATTTTAAGTAGGAAGTGAATATAAAGGATTTCAGCTAGGTATAGCCTCATGGCATGCTTATTAAGCATCAGGAAAAGAAATTCCACTTTTCAAAGTATATGTTCTGTTGAGTTAAAATAATAGCAGACTATACATTTTATCTTTCAATTTGGCAGGAAAAGTGAAAAGGGAAAGAAGATAAAACTTATGAAAAACAAATACTATGATTACTGGAAGCTTAATTTTATTATTGTCATGTAGAACAGCCTTGCTTAGTTGGGGGAAAAAAAAGAAGACAGGACCGGAAGGAAGGAAGGAAGGAAGGAAGGAAGGAAGGAAGGGCGAGCTGCCATGGTAGCACACACCTGTAATCCCAGTACTTGGGAGGCTGAGACAGGAGGATCACAGGTTTGAGGCCAGTCTTAGCAACTTAGTGATACTGTTTCAAAATCAAAAATAAAATAGGGCTGGGGGTGTAGATTGGAGATAGAATACCCCTGGGTTCACTCCCCAGTACCAAAAATAAAATAAAATAATAAAATAAAAATAGAAAGAAAGAAATGAAAAAAGGAAGGAAGGAACGAAGGAAGGAAGGAAGGAAGGAAGGAAGGAAGGAAGGCAGGCTGATTGGTTGATTCTCTCAAGTGGAATCAGTGTGCACACCTGTAATCCCAAATACTCAGGAGGCTGAGGCAGGGGGATTACAAATTTGAGGCCAGCCCGGACAACTTAGATCCTGTCTCAAAATAAAATAATAAAAGGGGCCAGGGATGTAGCTCAGTGGTAGAGTGCCCCTAGGTTCAATCCCCAGTACTAAAAATAAAATAAAGTGACCCAGTCATATATTCATCAGTCTCCAGGTTGGACAGGAAATTATGTGTGATGATTTTCTTTTAAATGGAGTCCACCCCAACAATTAACAATGTTGTTCTAATAAAGTTTCAACAGTGAAGTTACCTAGAGAAATCTTTATATTAAAACAGTAGGCAGGTGTTCATGTTCTCTGAAACAAAATTAAGAAAATACCAGTCAACTGAAAATTTCATGAAATTGTTAAATAGAGTACTGCAAGAAGACTAGTATGGTGAGCATAAAGGCTCTTTTCAGAAATTATAGATTACTCAGGATTTTAAAATGTAAACAGAAAAAAAACAGCATTTAAAGTGTCAGCAGAAAGTCAGAAAATCTCCTTCCTTGGAAATGTCTATTAATTAATTTACTCTTTAAGGTAACATTAATAAAATGTCCTGGTAATTTGGCAGGACAAAATTGGTTAAAATCCTTTTTGGCTCTGGGAGGTCGGGTTTCAAGCTTTGACAGCTCAGTGAGTCATAAATGAGCTAAGATAGAAGAATGGTACTTTTAGCATAATGTGTATTTGTCAAAGATGTTTTGTCTGTAAAACCAAAATGCCAGGGTGCAAAACAGGACCCTTGAAAAGTCTCATGAATGTCCTCTGGATTCTTGTTTCTGAGGTTCCCTGGATTTGTCTTAAGACAAACCCTAAGCTTAACCCTAAGCTGTTGGTATAGGAAGGGTAAAATGGAACAGGGCTGTTTTAGGTATGCAATGGCCAGCCAACACTTCAACTTTTCTGAATTCAGGAACACAAATGCCTTGATTTCTTGCCTTCCTTGAGGTATTTCCCACCTTTCCAACAGAGACTCACATACATACATCCTCAGTAAGATAATTAAGAGGGGAAACTAGAAAGTCCTTGAACAAATTGCCTATAATTGTGTTTCTCTTAAAAAGAACACAGACATACAAGCATTGTTATTAAAATATTTTTTTGAAAAACACTCAAATTTTCCTTGCAATCAGTACCTCGTGTGAATAGTAAAATTTACGTAACAAAATATCACAATAAATTGACCTAACAAATTTATTAAGTAAACATTTCAGTTGTTAAAAATAAATTTACGTGTGTTTATATGTACACTTGTGATAAGTATATTTGTATAAGACTTCTGGGTTACTTGACTTTTTGTATGTGTGTGTGTGGTGCCAGGGATGGAACCCAGGGCCTCACACGTGTTTGTGTGCTAGGCAAGTATCCTACCATTGAGCTACACCCCAGCCCAAGTTACTAGACTTCTAACATTGGTATCAGCTAAAGCAGTGCTATATAATATTGGGACAATACAAGTATCTTTAATAATTAAATATTATAATGGTGTTCATAATTATAGGACTTTAACTTATTTATTCCATAAATACTTCCCATCTATGAACTATAGCTAGGCACTGAAGAGGCCACTGTTCTTCAAAAAGCTTCTGAGAATAGGTGAAGTGTTTCAAAGTTACCCCAGTGTGATTGGTGCATACCATTCTGACTAGTACACAATACTATGACTTCCTTTGTCATACAAAGTTGGGAACCATTTCTAGATATAAGAATGTGGAAGCCAGTCACGGTGGCGCATGCTTGTAATCCCAGTACTTGGGAGGCTGAGACTGGAGGATCTGGGTTCACAGCCAGCCTCAGCTACTTAGTGAGGCCTTCTACAACTTAGTGAGACCCTGCTTCAAAATAAAGAATAATGCCCCTGGGTTCAATTCCCGGTACTGCCAAATAATAAATAAATAAATAAGAATGTGGGCTGGGCTGGTAGGGTAGCTCAGTGGTAGAGTGATTGCCTAGAAAGAGTTTTAGGAGTCCTTTATTTAAACTGAAAAATTTAGATTTTTTTTAGCCAAGTGTGGTGGCACATGCCTGTAATCCCAGTAACTTGGGAGGCTTAGACAGGAGGATTGCAGGTTTGAAGCCAGCCTCAGCAATTTAGCAAGACCTTGTTTCAAAATTAAAAAAATGAAAAGGGGTGGGGGTGTAACTTAAAGGTAGAATGCCCCTGGTTCAATCCCCAGTCAAAACAAAATTTAGTCCAAAAAGTTACCTTTTAAAGACTATTGTTTCCCCAAGAGCTACTTTGGTAGATCGGGAACTTTTTAAAATTGTATTAGCTGGGCGTGGTAGTGTATACTTATAATGCCAGTACTTGGGAGGCTGAGACAGGAGGATTGCAGGTTTGAGGATGGCCTCAGCAAGTAGTGAGACTCTCATCAACCCAGTGAGATCCTGTTTCAAAATAAAAATAAAAAGGGCTGGGGTATAGCTTGGAATTAGAAGGCCCCTGGGTTCAAGTCCCAGTACCAAATTAAAAAAAAAGGTTTAAAGTTATGTTAGATTGCTGAGGGCTTTTTATACCTCCTTCCCAAGACTTAAGTATGATAGGTAATATGCATAAAATGGTACAGTGTTATAGCTGGCTTTATGAATTGTTGATTAAGTGAGAGAAGGACTGGAGAAGATAGAGGCTTCCAAAATTACTAAATGCCACAAAAATAGATTGACATTCTATGTGTAAATTTAGGACCTGTCTGGCAAATTAAAGCTAAAGGAATTTCTTGAAAGGATGGGTCACAACACTGCAATACGAACTGAATGAACCCACCCAAACCTAAAGTAATGGAGAGGATAAATACAAGAATGAAAACAGGGTGGAGTTTCAAAAACAAAAATAAACCAAAAAACCTATCGTTAGGTTTGGTGTAAGAAACACTTAAGTGAAAGCTAATTTTCTTGGTTGTTTAAAAATAAAATTGATAGGAGCCTGTCACAAATTCATTCTATAACCTCACCAAAGTTGGGGAATTATCCAATATTTCGCTATTTTCATGAGTAAAAATACATCTTCAGATGAATAAAATCTATTTGAGAAGATTTTTTTCAAGTAAGGTCTGTGAAGAAACAGTATATAGTTAACATTTCTGAATGCCATGCATGTTAAGCCTATTCTATAAATATTAAGCATATTATAGAAGTTACACGTCCTGATTAGCTCTGTGTCTTCGTTGATCATTTCTGGAGTGTATTCTCATTTCTTCTCCATGCATATTTGCCCTTTGTTTCCAGGGGTGATTTATTTCTCTGGGGAGGGAATATGTTTACCACTTTCCAGTAGCACCTACAGCACTGGATTTGGAAAGCAGGTTTTCTATGATGGCTGAAGAATTGTCTCTATTATCCTTATGATTTGAAAAACATGGCTGCCTACAAGTCCAGTGAACATGCAAAATAAAAGCGAATATAGCAAACAATGTGCAAGTTTCCCTGACATTCAATCACCCTGTTCTGCCAAATGGAGCACAAATGGCTTTCTAACAGGGGTCCGAGGCAAACAGTGGGTGGGGGAAGAACATAGCACACACACACGCATGCACACACACGCATGCATGCACGCACACTCACGTACACACACGCATGCACGCATGCACACGCATGTGCACACCCCGGTGGCAATACCCAGTCACACCATGCTATCAAGGACAATGTATTCCGAGTTCTACTTTATATTTCTTCTGTGTTACTGTGCTAGAACACAAATATATAGACACAGATATATACATATATATGTGCATATATATTTTACAGAATTTAAATAATTCATCCAAATAAATTATTTAAATGATTTAAAAATTCCTTTGTCAAACAGATTAATGGAACCTTGTTATTCAAAAGATAAATCATTTTATATGAAGTGGCAAAGACTTCAAGGGCTAATAAAGGTTTTATAAGAGAAACTTTTAATGAATTAATGCTTTTGCATGTACTTATTTTCTATATACATAAATATACATGCATTTACTTACAATGATATTTACATCAACATTTTTTACTTTTTTGAGGAAACAGTATTCACAGTATTTGAAATGAAGTGTGTAGATTTGTTTTTAGGAGCTGATGTATTATAATTCACCAAGCAAAGTAGAAACTTTAAATAATAATGCTATAAATATTATTTGTGTAATGAGATAAAATAGACTCATTTTTTCTACTTATAACTTATATTAATCCAGTAATCATTAGTCTTGAACAATTTTATTCATGTCATTTTCTAGGCTTGAAGAGTGTACTCACGCCTTTTTGCTGCATCAGTTTTAATCAGAAAGATACTTTGCTCTAGAAAATTATGGTGAATTTGTATTTGTATAACAAGACCTTAAGACCCTGGGAAAAATTTTAAGGATTTTTATGAAGCTCAGTACACATTCTTCAGCTAAATTTTGGCATAGTTTCAATTTGAGACTCCACTGAAATTCAATTGGTTTATTTTATAATTAAAAACAAGGAAATCATAGTAACAAAAATATATAATGTATGGCACTCTTGTTTATAATAGAAACATCCATAAAGAAAGAAACATGTTCTAACTTTTCTCATTACCCCAAAGGGAATTGCATCTTTAATCACACAAAGCACAACTGCTTTCTAATTTTGTTTAAAGTGTTTCAGTACTTACAAAAACCAGATCAGGTTATTATAAATCTAGAGCAAATTAGAATCACTGGCCTCTGCTCAGCTCTATGTAAGGGTTCTATGTATATCATAAATTTAATGGCATATTAAGACACACATCTGTTTCAGTTTTGTAGAAGTTAATAATCTAACTACAGAGTATTTAAACACTTCTTTCATTAACTGGAAAATTCAGGCAAAGATAGACTTCCCTCAGTTATAAGGTATAATATTTTACTTCTAAATTTTGATAAAAAATTTACCCAAGTAGTTAAATAGTTTTCTAAATGTTCAATCTAGTATCTATTTTTACATTACGTCGTTTCTTCCTGTACAAAAATATTCAATATAGGCAAATATGCAAGCATTATCATCTTGAATCTGTACCTGCATAAAATGCATAAAATTTAAAATCGTTTTGCAATAGGGCATTGGGGAGAAAGTAAATATTGAGTAAATTAGATGAAAATGCCAAGATCCACTCTTTTGGATATTTTCAAATTCCTTATCTGATTACACATAAATTTATTATTTACTTATTTTGATGGTACTGGGGATTGAACCTAGGGGCATTTTACCTCTGAGTTATACCCCCAGCCCTATTTTATTTTTATTTAATAAATATAGGATCTCACTAAGCTGATGAGAGTCTCACTACTTGCTGAGCCTATCCTCCAACCTGTGATCCTCCTTTTTCAGCCTCCCAATTACTGAGATTACAGGTGTGGGCCACTACGCCCTGGCTATGAATTTATTTTTTAAATTAGAAATGATAGTCTTCTTAATAATTCATATTATTTAAAAATAATTCACATTCTTGTTTTTCTCAAATGTTTATACTTTATAACCAGCGTTTGTACTCAACTTTTCTCTAATTTCATTGTAACAAACTATAAATACTTTTTCTTGTTATACCATCACCTTTTTCTTTTAGACATGCCACTTCACATACAGCAATCACCCAGTATTATAATGAATTATTGTGTTCCAGTTATCATTAGATAATAAGCAGGAAATTACTTTTTCTTGCAGCACATTTATATTGTCTGAACAATTAAAAATACATGGTTTGAAAGCTGGCAATATAA
>PVJS01058785.1:0-11684 GCA_004027185.1 Glis glis | reverse complement strand
CACACACACACACACACACACACACACACACACACACACAAATACAAAGGAGGGGAGGCATAGTGGTCGAGCAAAAGGAAGTTAGGTAACTGAGAATTTGGCCGTGAAGGGGACATTGGCCCCCAGCCTCTTCCTCTTTCTCTTTTTGCTTCCTGTCTGCCATGAGATGAGCGTCCTCCTCCACCATGTGTTCCTACTATGATTTATTGTCTACCCACGGGCGCAAAGCAACAGGGCCAATTAATTATGGATGGGAATCTCCAAAGCTGTGCGCCAAAATAAACCTTTCTTCTTCTTAAACTTGTGATTTCAGATATTTTGTTTCAGTAACAGAAAACTGACTAACACGCTGGCCATTCCATCTGGAGACTTGCCTACCTTCAGTGTCTATCCCTGGCACTTGACAACTGTGGACCTCATGAAATTTGTTCCTGAATTCTCTTTCCTTTTTAAAAAAATTTAGTTATGGTAAGATACACAATAGATAAAATTTATCATCTTAACCATTTTAAGTATCTAGTTCAGTTGCATTAAGTCTACTCATCTTGTTGTGTAACCACTACCATCATCCATCTCTGTGACTCTTTTTATCTTAAACAATTGAAACTCCGGAAATTTTACTTATTCAGGTTCCTTGATGTTAAACAAGAACAATGGCGATGCTGCTGCCTGCCGTATATAGCTGCAAAAGCGAATAGAACAACATCAGTGTTGCTACTCCATGCAGCTTACTGAGTACTTTAATAGCATCCTCCTACAGGTTTTCCCTGAAGTTGTTTCGAAGGAAGTTGTATTAAAGTTCATTCCATATTACAACACAACATGGGACAAAAGCAGGCACAATGCTTTCAAGGTCGTATGTTTTTATTTTCATGTTGCATGCATACTCTGAACATACAATGTTTTTCAAACCACTTTGTGGTGTATGTAAGGACATAATTACTTTGCTATTTTTTATCATGGTAAAATACACATAACAAAATTGACCATTTTAACCACTTTTAATGTAGAGCCCAGTGGCAATAATACATCCACATTATTGTGGGACCATCACCACTGGCCATCTCCAGAATATGTTTGTCTTTCCAAAGTGGAACTCTGTACCCCTTGAACACTAACTCCTTTCCCTTCCCACCTCTAACCCCCACTAACTACCATTCTCCTTTTGTTTCTATGGAACTTCGATTCTTTTTATTGCTGGATAATGTTCCATGAGTAAAATAAAGAAGTACCACATATTATATTTCTGTCCATCTGTTATGGTCAGATAAAGAATGTCCCCTGAAGAGCTCAGGGTTGATATAGTTAAGTCATGAGGGCTGTAATCTCATCAGTGGATAAATCCATGGGAATGGATTCATCTGGGCGAGGCGTGACTGGAGGTGAGTCCCTCGGGGTGTGGCTTTAGGGACTGTGCTTGTGTCTTTGAATCCCCTTGCTTGCTTTCTGCTTCCGGCCTCCGTGATATGAGCAGAACCTGTGTACTCTCCCTCTCTCTCTCTCCTTTCTACCGCCACGTCCTGAGATCCACAGACCCTAGCCTCACATGGCCTGAACCCAGAATTGCCAAGAAAACTGTGAGCAAATAAATCTTCCTTCCTCTAAGTATGTGGTCAGGTCTTTGGATTATAGCAGTGAGAATTCTGACTGAGACACCATCCATGGATAAACACAGTTTTTTCCATCTTTTGACCATCGTGAACATTACTGCTATGAACATTGGTGTGTAAGTGTTTGTTTGATGCCACCACATGGATATATCTTCAAAGCTAAGTGAGAGAAACCAGACAAGAAAGATGACACATGTAACCTTTTTACATTATATATATCCAGGTTCCTCAAACGTTAAATGAGAATAGTGATGATGATGCCCACCACACATATTTGTTAGAATTTATTTGCTGCACATATATTTTAAATATCCAGACTAGATAAACCCATAGAGGCAGAAATTATGTTAATGGAGCCAGAGGCTGAGGGAGGGGAGATGACAAGGGACTCCTTCATGGGTATGGAGTTTCTTTGGGGCTGATAACAGTGTTTTGGAATTAGATAGAGGTGACAGTTGCACAACATTGCAAATGTATGTAATGCCACTGAACTGTACACTTTTAAAATGGTTATTTTTGTGTTATGAAAATTTCACCAAAAAAAAAGGAAAAGAGAAGAAAGAAAGTAAAAGGGCAGGTGGCCCCTTATGATATATTTCTACTGTGATGCCAAGCTTCTAGATGGTGAAAAAGGAGCCCTGAGTAGGCAAGGTAGTCAGAAACTTTAGAGAAAACTCCTTTAGCTTTTTCCTGGCATCTTCAGGAGGATTTTTATGCTGCCTGTACCTGATACCAGGGGTCTGAGGGGAAGCAAGTGCTGTCTGGTGTGCCCTCACTGAACACAGTGCCCTGGCCTTCAGAGGAGAGAGAGAGTGTGAGGACTAGAGGCATCAGGAGGGAGGGCGAGGTTCTCCCAGGCTCTCACCTGCTGCAGATGAGATGGCCCTGGACTCTTGGAAGCTCAGCTTGTACCACTGAGCTGCTGCTTCTACCACCCAAAGATCTCACCTACGGGAGGGGCAGTGAGAGAGAATATGGGGAAGAGATGATCCTCCTGCATGCTGGGGAGGCAGCAATGAGTTTCACTGGGCCAAGGTCATGGCTGTGCCTAAAGCTAGGACCAATTCACGTGGAAGGATTTATCAACTGTGGAATTAGCCTTTGACAATGCAGGACTGCCTCAGGCAAAAAAAGATGAAGCCAGAGGGCAGAGAGGACGTGATTTTTCTTCTGCATGTCTCCGTGGACGGAAAGGCAAAGATAAGAAAGCGGTGACCTGCTATGAAGTGAGTGAGATGGGAAATGAGGGGGCCCGGCCTCACAGGGAGGCTGGCCTAGCCAGGGGTTAGTACTTGACTTGCTAAAACCACTTCAGGTACATTAGTAACTCCTGGATATTAAGTACCTGATAATTAACAATAGCCTGCAAATGCCTCTGCTCTACTGGCAGATTAATACCTGGGTATGGAGCTCTCCAGCCCAGGACAGAGGAAAAATTTTGAGAAAGCCACAGGCAGGTTTGGAAACCATGCAAAGAAGTAGCACCCTGGTGTTTGAGGTGTCCTGCACTCTCAGGTCTAGCGTGGTAGGGTTCAAATTCCAGTTCTCACATCTGCCACCTCTGTGTTCTTGGGCAAGACGCCTCCTCTCTGAAATTAGTACTCATCTCTGATAAGGGCCTAATAGCTCAGAGTTGTAGCTTTATTTTTTTATTTATTTATTTTTTTTGCGGTACCGGGGATTGAACGCAGGGGCGTTCTACCTCTGCGCTACGCCCCCGGCCCTATTTTTTTATACTTTATTTTGAAACCGGGTCTCACGAAGTTGCGGAGGGCCTCACTAGGTAGAGAGAGAGAGACAGGGAGAGAGACAGAGAGAGCGCAGGCGCGCGCAAGCTCAGGCTGGCCGCGAACCCGGATCCTCCGGTCTCCGCCTCCCAAAGTACTGGGATTACAAGCGTGCGCCACCACGCCCGGCTCAGAGTTGTAGCTTTAAATGAGATGATCCATACAGAGCTCAGCGTAGAGCAGGCTTATTAGAATACTAAATAACAGTTTGAGTAGTATATCTCAGTTGCAATGGAGCAGTGGATCTGATGCTCTGGGTACATGCCCACTCCTGCCTCAGTTTCCCCTGGTGATCTCCTTTGGATTTACTGATGGCTGTGCCAGAGGCCAGTCTTGACCTTGGACCTTAGCCCACCCTGGCTGTGTATCTTGGTGTCACTAGGAAGGTATGCTTTGTGGTTCTGTGGGGTGGAGGACAGGGAGTCGGGAGGGACAGGCAGAGGGAAGAAGTGTTTGGAGGCGGTGCTTCTTTGGAAAGGTGAGCTCTGAGCCTGGATCTGAATCCCCAAGGCCCATCAACAGTGCTGGTCCCATACATTCCCATGCCCGTTCCCGTGCCAGCTCTTAATGAAAGGCTCAAATGAAGGTGGTAGCAAGAACAACATGCATACAGGGCCTCACCATTTCCCTGACACTTTTTTCTCCACTCCAGACTCTCCTTTAATCCTCAGAATAGCCCTGTGAGGTGAGTTGGGCAGAAATCATCAGAAAAGTGAAGAAGGGATTTGTTGTTTAAAGGAACAGAAGTAGCTCCTGTCCCCTCGGATACCTTGTGGTTCAACTCTGTATTGGTCTATCAGCCACTGAATATCCTTCCAATAGATTCCTTTTTGGGTTTAAGTCAGAAAAGTTTCTATGACCACACACACACACACACACACACACACACACACACACACGTGTGTTAACTGATAGCCAGGAATGGGAAATAATACAACTATAACCTTTCTACTTGTAGCATTGGGTTGGGGTCACCAAAACTAGACTTGGAGGTAGATATTGTCACTGAGTTACTGTGTCTCAGCAGACCTCATGTGGGGGAAAGGATATTGGATGGGACCCACCAAGAGGAGGAAAATCTGGAGGACCTCTTGGGATTGGGAGGCATCCCTCCACATTGGTTGCCCTGTCTTGACCTGTTCGTTGGTCTTCACTACTGGCTTTCCCAGAGCAGGGAAAGTTCTTGCATTAGTTTCCTAGGGTTGCTGTATCAAATTGCCATAAACTTGGTGGCTTAAAGCAACACATATTATTATCTCATAGTTCTGTAGATCAGAAATCTGACCTGGTCTCACTGGGCTCTATGAAGGTGTTAGTGGATCTGTGCCCATTTCTGAAGCTGCTAGGGGAGCATCCATTTTCTTGACTTTTTCCCAGCTGCTAGAAACTTCCCACAGACCTTGGCTCATGGCTTTCTTCCATCGTCAAAGTCAGCAACAGCCAGTTCAATGTTTCTTGAGTCCCATCACTCTGTCTCTCCTTTTCTGCCTTGCTTTTCCACATTTAAGGACCCTTGTGATTTTATTTGGTCCACTTGGAAAATCTTATTTTACAGTTAGTCAATTAGCTATCTTAATTCCATCTGCTTCTTTAATTCCCCAATGCCATATGACTAACATACTCACAGGTTCTGGGAATTAGAATATAGACATCTTGGGCGGGTGGAGAGAGGGGCATTAACCTCTCTATCACAGTCCTCCACTGTTTGAAGCTGAAGGTCAAGTCACTTTGTCATTTGGTCTTTTGAGAAAATAACGTCCGTGATACTTAAAATGTCATGGCAAATTGGGATACTCTATCTTAAATAGGATAAACCCTACCTGGAAAAATTACAGGGGTGCCTTTTAAATGGTGGAGCATTAGAAAATAAAGTTTTTTTGAGACATAGATACCGGATTTCTGTGTGGTGGACACTGAATAATGCACCTTAAGCTGTCTAGGGGTTATCAATTCATTAAACCATGAAGTTAAGTTTTCCCAACAATTCTCCATCAAGGGGAAGTGATGATAGATACGGGAACAGAACTGCTCAAATAGCTCTTGGACAAGGTATCCATGAAGGCCTAGATAGAGGCTATGATAAATGGGTTCAAGGTTATTCTGAGTCTAATTTGCCAGCAATAGCAACTGGCTTTACAATTCTGGTTGTTAATGATTCTGAAAAGTCTGAGATATGACCTTACTTTCAAGATCACTATAACTTGCAGTAGTTCATGGATGCTAGCAGAAGACACGAGACTCTCGAGTGGGGGACAAACGACACCAAGCATAGTAGACCGCATGAGCTTCGTGTTTGCAGTGGCTCCCTTAACCCCAGGATCCATGGGTGATGCAGAGTGGCCAGGTGACTGCTGCACTTGAAGTGAGTTTGTGTCACAGCCCAGGAACGCGAGCTTAGGAAATGCCAGTGTTTCATAAACGCCGCAAGCAAACTTGCTTCAACCTTTGCCCCAGTTGGAAACGTTCTCTTTACTCTCCCAGGTGGCAATCAAACCTGCTCTTTTCCCCGGAGGAAGACGCCACATCTTCAAAGATTGCTGTACAAACATCTTTGAAAAGAGAGTCTGGTACAAAAGCTGTTGGTGCCTCTGTACAGAAGACCTGCAGAAACGTGAGAGACCCATGGAAAACTGGCTCCCAACACTGGCAAGGGAATAATAATAGTAATACATAATGTCTTCAAAATCCACGAGTGCTTTACATGCACTGGATTATTTAATCAGTAGATTCTGTTATTATTCTCATTTAGCAGATGAAACACACGAAGGCACAGAGAAGTGGACCCAACGATGGCAGATCCTGGGTTTTATTCAGCTTAGTGCCTGCCCGCTTACCCATTGGGCTACTTCCATTGTGGAAGGGGCCTATTTGCTATTTGGGTTAATTCTTCCCTCCCTGCCATGCGTTGGCCAGCCCTACCGTTCACGAGCTTATCAACGGCTTTTATAGCATATAGCATCTCTATTCTATTTAAAAAGTCATATTACAGCAAAAGCAGGGAGGCAATGGACCGATGCCCACGAGTCTCACTGGTTTTATATTGTCTCCCATTTTCAGCAAGTAGCTGCCTTTAACAACATTTGAGTGGTCTATTGAAAACTCAGCTAGAGCAACAGTCCCAGTTGGAGACAATAACTTATAACCCAGGGGATGCTGGCCTGCAGGATATAGAGGATGTTCTAAACCATGCCCAGTGCAGAGTGGAGAAGGAGTGCCCCATCCTGGGTCCTCTTCCATAGCATGCTCACACTTTCCTCATGGGTCTGCTTATCAGGTTTTAGTAAGTGAGGGACCAAGACAGAAGGAGAGTAAGCCTCATTCATCAATCACCTCCTCCTCCTCCTCCCCATTTCTTGGGCTCCATGAAAATTTCAGGGGTACCTGGAAAATATGGTTAGGTGTTCAACTTCAGGATCATTATAGGAATTGTTACAAATATCCTCCTTTCCCAGTGCAGTCCCTGAAAGTCCAAAATGCTTCTGTGATCCCTTTCTGGGCATGGACATTCTTGCCATGGCTGGGAAATTTTAGAGTCCAAAGTTGCAAGGACAAAGAGTATGTGTGTGGGGGGTGGCAGGGACGGTTGCTTTCCAGGACACCCCAGCAAATGGGCATAGCTCCCAGGTACTCTGTGACTCCCCAACATTCTTTCTATTTCCAATCTGGTGGATGTCAGCCTCTAACATCCTGCCTTTCTCCAAACACCTTGTCTTTTTTTCCCTCTCAGGGCTAACAGGCATAATCTCATCAGAGAATGGAAGTTTTCACAAAAGTTTAGAAAAGCCTTGGACTTCATGCAGTTTCTGCATTCTCCTCTGTAAAAAAACTCCCCAAGTCAAGGAATTGCAAAAATCTGGATTGTGGGACTGAAATGGGAAGAGAAGGAAACACAGAGAGGATGACACAAATTAGTATCTCAAGTTTATTTTTTTCAACCTGCATGAGTTCTTAACAGATCATGATTGGTATTAAAAAAGAATAGTATAGAAAATATTAGGGTCTCTTTCACATGATAAGGGTATGGGGCATTCTATACATTTAGATGAGTGTTCTATGCTAAAATGTATTTCTTCTCTTAAGAAGTAAACAGAGGCTTAATAAAAAATTGAAAAATTTATTTGAATAAGAAGCAATTCATGAATCAGGGAACACCAGATGGATAGAGGCTCAGAGTTTCAGTGACAAAGCAACAAAATGTCAGAGACAAGAATTTATAGGGGAAATTTGGAAAGGAAGATATTATTTGATTGGTTGCAGTTACAAAATTGCCTTTCTTGGTTTACCTTCTTGGAAGATCACATGTTCATAAGCGCATTGGCTGCTTATGATCTGCTGAAGTAAAGATTTTTTTTTGGCAACATCAGCATTTTACCAGAAAAGACCCAAGTTACATTTTGTTTATGTTTGTAAACCAAGCAAGGTTGAAGTCACTTATGAGGCCTAACTGGTCTTATCTGCTCATGCTTGGTTTTCATTTTAATTTACTTTAACACCTCTTGTGGGTCACAGTTGAAAAGTTTATACTATCCTGCCAGAGGTGAGGTTGGGGGGTAGGGAAGGCATATTACTAAAAAAAAAATAACTCACTGGTGCAACTAATATGTGGCTCAGATTGAGAACCACTGGGTTAGAAACTAACCAGAAGAGACAGGGAAAAACCCAAATGTTGATATTGGTGGCCTGTCAAAAATCATTAACCCAAATAAGAAACTGTGTTGGAGGCAGGAGGTAGGGAGATGGTGGTGGGAGAAGATAATGAGTCAAAGGAGGAAAGGTATCCCATTCCAGCGTAAATAAGTACAAAACATGTCCTCTCTCTGTACCTGCAAATGTCAGCTGTGTTGGATGCTGAGTGAGGGAGGAGCAATCAAGGGAGCGTGGACCTCCAGAGGTGCTGGGACCACAGCCAAGTGCAGTCCCTGGACGACCACAGCTGCAGGTGAAACTGCTGGATTTGGGGCTTGCATTTCTTTCCTTCCTTCCTTCCTTCCTTCCTTCCTTCCTTCCTTCCTTCCTTCCTCTTTCTTTCTTTCTTTCTTTCTTTCTTTCTTTCTTTCTTTCTCTCTCTCTCTCTCTCTCTCTCTTTCTCTTTCTTTCTTTCTTTCTTTCTTTCTTTCTTTCTTTCTTTCTTTCTTTCTTTCTTTCTTTCTTTCTTTCGTCTGTCTTTGTTTCTCCTTTGGTATTGCGGATTGAGCCCAGGGACATTCTACCTCTGAACTACAACCCCAGCCCTATTTTATTTTTTCTTTTGAAATGGTCTAAGTTTTTGACGGCCTTGTTAATTTACTGAGGCTGACCTTGAACCTGTGATCCTTCTGTCTCAGCTTCCCAAGTATTGGGATGACAGGCGTGCTACCACATCTGGCTCAGGGCTTGGATTTCTTGTCCTGTCTTTGGAAACCTAAATTTTGGACATTGGAAACAGCCATGCCAGCAGTCATTCATTTCTACCACTCACCTGGAAGCATATTTTTGCTCCCATATTTATGTCCCCAGTCCTCCGAGGCGACCTCAGTCAGCTCATCATGAAGATGGATGCTTTGGTGGCACCAGCTCTAGCTCTGGGTGTTCTTTGTGCGAGATATGGAAGATATTATGCCTTGTGATGCCTGATGGTTCCTCCCCAACCCCTACCCTCACTAGGGGCTGTACCTGGTTCAGATAAAATAAGAAGCTTCCTAACTCAGCAGGAGCAGCCTGGTGATTAGTGGGAAGGCATTGAGGCGGGGGAGGGGTGAAAGTGATTCACTTGAAAAAGAAATAGTTATTTCTGAAGATGAATTTGAACTCACTGATGTATGGGCAACTGCTGTTGTTGAGATACCAGGAATAGATGGACCTGGGGCTCTCTGCGGAAGCTCAGATCTCAGGGAGGCAGTTTAAGTTCACTTCCTGAAAGCAGATCAGCCATGCTAAAATGATGGCTCTATCCATTGGGTTCATTCCATTTCAAGTGTCAGACAAACCTGACTAAACCAATGAAACAAACAAACACGAATCATCACATAACTGCACAATCTGGAGTAAATTTTGGCAGAGATTGATCACATGGAGGGGCCCAGAGTCCAGGCTTCTCAGGAAGTCAAGGAGCTCAAGGAGCCTGCAGGGAGGCCGAAAGAGCTGCTTTCAAATCCTGCCTTTGGCCGGGCGTGGTGGCGCACGCTTGTAATCCCAGTACTTTGGGAGGCGGAGACCGGAGGATCCGAGTTCGCGGCCAACCTCATCACGCATGCGCGGGCGCGCGTGATTTATCTCTCCTCTCTTCTCCCTCTCTCTCTCTCTCTCTCTCTCCCTCTCTCTCTCTCTCCCTGGTGAGGCCCTCTGCAACTTCGTGAGACCCGGTTTCAAAAATAAAGCATAAAAAAATAGGGCCGAGGGTGTAGCGCGGAGGTAGAACGCCCCTGCATTCAATCCCCGGTACCGCAAAAAAAAAAAAAAAAAAAAAAAAAAAAAAATCCTGCCTTTGCCACTCATGAGCTGGCCGACAAGGGGGAGTCCTTCAGTTGCATTGGCCCTCAGCTGTGTTATCCATAAAATACGGCTGGTCAGTGGAGAAGATAAATGAAATCTGGCCTGGAAAGCCTTGTGCACACAGCTGGAGCTCATTATATATTAGTAATTTTGGAGGACAATTGTTGTTTCCCTCTCCAGCACCCACACACCACCTCCCCAGTCTCCTGGCAATAGTTCCAATTTTGCTTATGTATTATTCCTCTCTCAGTCATGTGCCAGGATGGGGCATACAGCCCCCGGGGAAAACCGGTTAGTACACTGCACCCTCTAGACCTCGATTGGGGGTTCATGACTGTCTGCTCATCGAAACTCGTGCAATCATGATTTTTGCTGTGAATGTCAGAACAAAGATGTCTTCCACCTCCCCTGCCTAGTGGATTTGAACCTAGAAGTATATGGCACCAGGATCTTTTGGTTGGCATTTTTTTTTACCCAAGTGAGAAATGGGCCAACCCAGAGAGAGCAAAACAAAGATGGATAGATGATAGATAGATAGATAGATAGATAGATAGATGATAGATAGATAGATTGATGACAGATAGATAGATGATAGATACATAGATAGATGATAGATAGATTGAGTGATGATAGATAGATGATAGATGATAGATAGATAGATAGATAGATAGATGATAGATAGATAGATTGATGACAGATAGATAGATGATAGATACATAGATAGATGATAGATAGATTGAGTGATGATAGATAGATAGATGATAGATGATAGAAGATAGACAGATAGATAGATAGATAGATAGATGATAGATAGATAGATAGATAGATGATAGATAGATAGATAGATAGATATAGATAGATAGATAGATAGAGATAGATAGATAGATAGATAGATAGATAGATGATAGATAGATAGATTGATGACAGATAGATAGATGATAGATACATAGATAGATGATAGATAGATTGAGTGATGATAGATAGATAGATGATAGATGATAGACAGATAGATAGAGACGATAGATAGATAGATAGATAGATAGATGTAAGCAATGACATAATGTGAACCCTGGATCAGCCTATGCCTGATATTTGATCAGACTCTTCAGTTGTATGGGATCTTTCTTTCTTTCTTTCTTTCTTTCTTTCTTTCTTTCTTTCTTTCTTTCTTTCTCTCTCTCTCTCTTTCTCTCTCTCTCTCTTCTTTCTTTCTTTCTTTCTTTCTTCTTTCCTTCCTTCCTTCCTTCCTTCCTTCCTTCCATCTTCCTCCCTCCCTCCCTTCCTTCCTTCCTTCCTTCCTTCCTTCCTTCCTTTCTTTCTTTCTTCTTCATCTATCTTGGGTTTTCTGTCATTTGCAATAGAAAGCAATAGACTTGTTTTGAGACTCGTTTCCTGGAAGCCATAAAAGAGATTCTTCAAAAGCCTGTGTCTCTTTTCCTAATTCCTGTTTGACTGCTAAGGAATTAGATCCCAACTGTTGCATGTGACTAATTCCGTCTGTGCATGAGGCTTCTTGTGCCTTGTGTGGGTTTGCTGAAAGTAAAAGAAACCATTCCAACCACCTGTCACTTCAAGAAGAGATTAATTACTTTGGATTAAAAGAACCTCTGCTGTGCTGGGCGTGGTGGCGCACGCTTGTAATCCCAGTACTTTGGGAGGCGGAGACTGGAGGATCCTGGTTCGCGGCCAACCTCACTCAGCTCTCTCTCTCTCTCTCTCTCTCTCTCTCTCTCCTTGTCTCTCTCTCTCTCCCTCTCTCTGTCTACCTAGTGAGGCCCTCCGCAACTTCATGAGACCCGGTTTCAAAATAAAGTAT
>PVJS01058784.1:0-11684 GCA_004027185.1 Glis glis | reverse complement strand
TGTGCATGTATGTTAACACCAAACTGATACTCATTGTGATGTGAGACTACAATGCACCAATAAAAACACACAAAAAAATTAATTAATTAATTTAAAAAATGTAAAAAAAGGTGTGAGAACCCCCATTCCCCCACCAAGGCCACTTACACAGATCCATTATCAGGTGAAATTAGGAAGAACTATGGGTGACAAATGGTGACCGGAAGTCCTCTTACATGAGAACTAAATGTACATATGGAAAACATGCATGTGATGGGCTGTTATCAACTTGGCTATATAAAAGGATGAGGTTTCTTTCTGTTTATGCTACCTCTTAGTGCACTGTTTACAAATACACATCACATTCTGGTTTAATGCTTGATAATAATATGATTTTCGTTCTCTACTTTGAGAAGAGGATTCTGGGCTGGGAGAAGATGTTACTTTTACTTCTAATTACTCAACTTATGACAGGTAATAGCAGTCCTGTTTTCTAAAGCCTAAAATCAAATAAAACGCTTTCCAACTAGGGTAGATTAAAACATAAGTGCTTTTTAAAATAGCATTTAATATTTATTTATTTCTATCTTATTGTGTTATTTACAATAATTCCTATGTATAGAAAACTATTAGAATCTCAGTGTCATAAGGATGTAAATCCAGCCAAACTAAAATAGGAAGATTATTTAAAAAAAAAGAAGGAAAGACGGAAGGAATAAGCCACTAGAGGGGAGGGATGCTTTTAGAAAGTAAAGAGTTGAGTTCTAATTCCAAATTTCACCTGAATAGATTTAAAACTTTTTTGCATATGCTATCCCAGCTTCCTCCCATTTTTAAATGTAAGGGTGTTCTATATCTACATTGTCAAAATATACCATTGACTATGTGTACATATGTGAAAATACCAATGTCAACCTCAGAACTCCACATGGGGAAGGGGGAAGATGGGGAGGGAGACCACCAAGTGCTGTGTGCATATATATCACTGTCAACATGATTTACATTATAAGACTATAATGCACCAATAAAAACATATTTTAAAAAGTTAAAAATTATACAGCCACAAATAGGTATTTGCTTCCTTTTAACACATATTTCATCTTAGTTGTATAGGCAAGTACTTATTTAATGCTCACCATTGCTCCTCGAAATCAGTGTTTCTGTAGTTAGTTCGCTTATACAAAATTTGTCCTCCAGATTCTTTAAGAAGGATTCAATAGGAAAATATCCCCCTAATTCTTGCATATTGATAAATAATTTTGATGTCCTTATACTTGAAATTAATTTTTACTGGGTAAAATACCTTTGGCTCACATTTTTATTTTCCTGAGAATTTTAAGTGTCACTTTTTATCTTTTGGCACAAGAAATTGCTGTTAAAAAAATCTGATGACAATTTAATTTCCCCTCTAAATTAGATGTTATTTTTACCTAAATGTCCCTCAAATTTTCAATTTTAAAAACCAGTTATATTTAACAATTTTGATGTTGGCTAATTTAGGTCATCATTTACAGGTATAGTTTGCTCTTTAAATATGTTTTTGAATTTTATTCTTTTTCTTTGCCTTGTTTTACTTCTTTAAGAATTTTATCATGGGCCGGGCGTGGTGGCGCAGGCTTGTAATCCCAGTACTTTGGGAGGCGGAGACTGGAGGATCCGGGTTCGCGGCCAGCCTCAGCTACTTAGTGAGCCCCTCCACAACTTCGTGAGACCCAGTTTCAAAATAAAGTATAAAAAAATAGGGCCGGGGGTGTAGCGCGGAGGTAGAACACCCCTGGGTTCAATCCCTGGTACCGCAAAAAAAAAAAAAAAGAATTTTATCATATCTAAAATAGATCTTGTTTTCCTTTCTTTAATTTGTTCGGGCATATTTTCATTTTCTGAAAGAATATTATTCTGTTCTTTGTTTTATTTTTTAAAATAACTCTGTGCAGGTTTTGACTTCATTACTTTTTTTTTTTTGCGGTACCAGGGATTGAACCCAGGGGCATTCTACCTCCGAGCTACACCCCCGGCCCTATTTTTTATAATTTATCTTGAAACTGCATCTCATGAAGTTGTGGAGGGCCTCACTAAGTAGCTGAGACTGGCCACGAACCCGGATCCTCCGGTCTCTGCCTCCCAAGTACTGGGATTACAAGCGTGCACCACCAATCCTGGCTTGACCTTATTACTTTTCTATCATTCATTTTTATATTAGCTTCCATAAACTTTTAACTTTTCTTTTTCCAGTGCTAGGGAAGTGCTAGGCAGGTGCTCTACCACTGAGCCATATCCCAGTCCTGCTTTTCCTAAACTTTTAGAAAGAGGCTGGATCCATAATATAGCTTTCCTAGCTTCACAGAACTCCCTCTTCTGTTGTTTGTGGGTAGTTTAAACATATACTGGCATATATTTTGAAATTGCTTGGCTGTGTTGTCCTTCCCCACATTTATCTAAACATTTTTCCCTCCTTTGACTCCATTGTTTCTCTTCAGTTTTCTGTTGATTCCACGCCCATTTTTCCCCCTTTCATTGTGGGACATTGTCAGAGAGAAGGGTGCTCCAAGTGTTCAATTTTAAAAATTCACTAGGGATAGGCCATTCTACTTGCTCCAGACTTACTTTCTGTGGGCCACTTACTCTCAATTTGTGATTGCCGTAGGTAGGTAAACCTCCATCATCTTCAGCAGCTGTTCTCGGAGCACCGTTGAGCTTACTATCAAGGGGACTCAGTCTCCCCACTGGTCATCTCTGCCTCTTGCTGTACAGATGCTGATGCTGTTGCTCGTATTTTGACTAAACTGGCTTGTAGCTGTTGTAAATATTGTCCATGGATTTCTGCTTTTGATATCTGGTTGCTATGTCATTTTACATGGGGATTTTCCAAGGTCCTAAAACATGTTTCCACTGTCACTGTCTTCCTAGCATCCCCCATTGCACTCCCTAGCACACTTTAGGCTTACATTTTGTGTTGGCTTAAAGCTACGTGAATAATAAAGTGAATGGTTAAACAGGAAAATTCCCTATAAGCCATAAAATCAATATTTACTAGTGTAAGCTCTAGTGTGCATTATTTATGCAATTATAGGTTATATGTAGGATGCTAAAAGAGAAAATAGGACATGCAGGGGAGAGATGAAAGTGACAGTGGCATTTCTTAGCATGCAGTTAACAAGGAAAATTTGGAAGATGTTCAAGGATGTTATTGTTGGTCAGAACAAATGACACAGTCTCCATCATTAGCTTCACCTTTCTGTACTCTGGGTCTATATATAAAAAATCATAGCTGGGCGTGGTGGCGCACTTTTGTAATCCCAGTATTTGGGAGGCTGAGACGGGAGGATCCAGGTTCGTGGCTAGCCTCAGCTACTTAGTGAGGCCATCAGCAACTTAGTGAGACCCTGTTTCAAAATAAAAAATAAAATAGTAGGGCTCAATACCCAGGACACAAAAAAACAAAATAAAACAAAATCATCCTGGTATAATGGCAAAACTAGAAGACATTGATTTAGGCATAGACAAGAATCTCCTGAAGTGATCACACTAAGTGTTCTCATTAGCCAAGTGCTCAAGGCCATTTGTTATCTCCCTGATCTTATCACCAAGACTTACAAATTTTCTAACTACCTCTTGGTTATACTTTAAAAGGAAATACTGTCTGAGCCTTGCCTTTTGATCTGCACTTCAAAAGTTTCCCCTTAATTCTTGTGGTCAGTTTATATAGGTATGTAGAAAGATCCCACTCATACATACCAGGTCACTAAAGGATCAACTTCATGAGTTAAAATCAATAAGAATAAACGTAAACTGGAAAACTAGTTTTTATGGATAGAAATAACCTACATTAAGAGAAATGTTGCCTTAAAATCTTCTAACATTGCTTTATTAGAAATTAGTATTACAGGTAGGACATCTGATGCTGGTCTGGCCACTTCTTTCTATGACTGATCATATCCTCTCCCCATTCTCTCTCTCTCTCTCTCTCTCCCTCCCTCACTCCCTCTTCTGTAAGACCAGATAATATGTAGTTTGAAAGTATGAGGTTTAGAATCAGCCAAACAGAATCACAGTAAAGCCATTTTTGAATGTGGGACCAAAGGAATTTATTTAATCTCTCTGATCTTAGTTTCCTCATCAATGAAATGGAAATAATAGTAAAAGCTAATATTCAGAAGGTTGTAAAGTTCAGTCCTACAATACATATGTTTAAAGTGGTTAGTAGTATGCAGCACAGAGCGAAGACTTCATAAAAGTTAGGTGTCAAAATGCTTTATTATTACCCTTAATAATAGTTTTAATTTTTAGAGTTCAGAATCTCCCTAGGATATATGTAGGTATAGGTCTTTATGAATAGGTGGGCAAAACCTTACATTTTGATACATTGTAGCATTTATCATATTTTATTGGCATTATCTTTTTACATATCTATATTTATGAAGGATCTGAGTGCTCCAGGAAGGCAGGAGGATGTTTAACTTGTTCACTCCTGCCACTTCAATACTTAGCACAGTGACCTGAAGATATTCAATGAATATTTGTGAATGAATGAGTAAATTAATTAATTTGTTTTTCCAAATATCTAGATCTGAAAAAGGATAACAAATAGAGAATTGCTATTCCTTCTTTGTAAATTAATACATTGGCAGCTGGCTAATACAACTATGTCTTAAAAGATGGATTATTATGAGTATGTAGACTTTGAATAATTGACAAAATCTAGTTCTCCATCCTGGAAAAATCCATTTAGTCCCAGTCTCAGGTAATATACTCAAAATATATGTCTCTGGAGGCATTGCTTATGTGGTTCTCTGGCTTCCTTCTCTTTGGACGTCTTTCCTATTACTAGCATCCTTTTTGAAAATCAGCCTTTGCAGGCAGCGAACTCTGCTGCTATCCACTGAAGACCAGTTGCATGTATGTTACATCAGCATTACTCTTGGCTACTTTTGAGCACACACGAATAAGCAGTAAAATGAGACCCCCACTTAGCAATTCTTCAGTAAATGAATGGGAAGCCATGCTCTAGGTAGTTATTGATATTACTAAATGGCCCTTGAAAATTGCCCATTGGAGCTGAAAGTATACCTTATTTCTTCTAGACCTTGAATTTAACTCTCTTTTTTGGATTTCAGGACTAATACGCTCCCTTGCTTAGGAGTGAGGCTTTGTATACAAGACAGTAGCATGCAGGCTACATCATTTCAGATGATACTTCAAGAAAAAAGTTAACTTCAGAACTACAGCCCACGGAGATAGAGATGGAGAAGTTCTAAAGCTCAAATAGTGAGGTAATATGCCTAAGATGGCAACATTATCAATCTATAACACAAATTCAGACCTTCTTAAATCCAATTTTCCCACAATGGTATGTCACTGGTATGGAGCTGGGATTCAAACCTCTTTCCATAATAATATATTGTCTTGAGAAAAGAGTGAGAAAATGCCATGAAAATATAACAAATAGAAGCAGAATGCTCAGTTATATTAGACACAAGTAAAAGCAACAAAACTGACCTACATAAGAAGATGTAATATTTGAAGGACAGATGTTTACATAGGATGAGGAGATACTGTGTATTGTTCATATAAGAAAGGAAGACTTAGGGAGAAGAGGAGGAGGAGGAGGATTTTTGCTACTAATGTACTAAAATGTCAACATTTTTCCATTTAATGGTGGGTTGCACACTGAATAATTCCCTCTAAATCCCACTGCTGGAAGCCTCTATCTCCAAGCTTTTAGGTTAATCTATTATTCATGCTGCTTGTTTGCACAATACTATTGATTATTCATTATTGGCCAAATAGTAAGATGATGTTTTGTTCTCAATGAAAACTCCTAGCAAATTCTTGTGGAGAGAGGGACATGCAGGGCAATTAAATTGGAGACAGGGTCAATTATGAAGAATTAAATAATTAAAAATAACTGTGGACATTTTTTCAGTCATCAAGAACCCTATGTAACTCATACTACATGTGCCTGTGAGACTATGGATATTATTTTAATGGAAATTCAGCTTACCTTGAGAATTATAAAATAATATGATAATTGGGCAATCCATCTTACTTATTTATTTTACAGTGCTGGAGATTGAACCCAGGGCCTCATACATGTTAGGCAAGCGCTCCGCCACTGGGCTATACCCTCAGCCTGGATAATTAAAACTTCTGTAAATATGGGCAGGGTTAAAAATTTTTGACAGGTTAAAACAAATTTTGTGTGTGAACCAAATGTCATCTCAGACTTTGAGTTTTTGTAAAGCCAAGAATTAAAACATTTTAAATTGCTTGAAGCTTAAACTATTTTATTTTTATAACAGACTATGAGCTATACAGCAAGAACAACTTCCTACTCTCATAAAGACTATCTGCACAGCATAATGTACATATCTAAACTAGGCTAGAATAAGTTTGCATAATGCTTTCTAAAACAACTCACCAAATGGCAAAAAAGATAGGTTCTTCCTGATATGGAATATATGTGTTATGTTTTCTGTTGAATCTGTTAGGCCAACGATCAAATTTATGCCACAAAAATCTTATGTTTGGTTGCACAGCAAAAATTAAAATTCCTTTACATACATATACCTATGCCTCCACACAAATATGCATGAATATATACACACATGTTATTATAAAAATATGATTGGTATATACTCTTGTTTTTCTGTGATATTATTGATAGGTATGATTTAATAAACATCTCCAATTGTGAGCTTGAAAAAAAGAAATGCAAAGTAATTAAACTTTCTGGCACTAGAGGTCACTAAAACCAGATTACAGATAAAGTGCATTGCTGCTAATGCAGAAAAACAGAGGGAACATAGGTAAATATACAATATGCAGTGATAAAAGACCACAGTGAATTCTATCTTCAGAAATCCCCACATTATAACATAAGGCTTTGAAAAATTCAAGTTTTAAAGAAAATCAATGAAATTGTGGGTTTTCAAATTTGATTAATGAGGAAAAAGAATGCTTCTTATATTTATAACAGCTATATCCATTTAACCAAAGCAAAGCCACTGGGCCTTAAACCTGGCTGTTTACATACTTTACATTTCAAAAACCACATAGGAGCCAGGTGTGGTGGCACACACTTGTAATTCCAGTACTTGGGAAGCTGAGACAGGAGGATCTCAGGTTCGTGGCCAGCCTCAGCTACTTAGTGAGGCCTTCTGCAACTTAGTGACACCCTGTTTCAAAAATAAAGAATAAAAAATAGGGCTGGGGGTGTAGCTCAGAGGTAGAAGGCCCCTGGGTTCAATCCCCATTTCCACAAAAGAAAAAAAGAACACATGGGAGAAAATTGTCAAATGAGTAAATTATTTTTAAACCCGTTTCAGAATGCCTGGAAATAAGCATGTTAATCGGGTGAGGAGGAAGAGGGACTAAGGGAAGGAGAAAGGGAGAAAGATGAGAGATCAGTGAGGTGTGTGCAGATACTGCTAGTGATGCTATCGACACGACCACAGGTGACTACACTGAGTGATGGGTTGGGTCTTCCAACAAGTGGCTGTGCTTGGCAGTTACTGCCTGCTGAGCCCAATTCTAAATTTTCTGTTTCTTAGCACAGGAGTACTTCCTGCAGCTTTGGTGGGAAAAATCACCCATTTTCTAAGGGCTTTCAGTTGTTTCCCTCTAGTGTTACACAGCCGTACCACCATGTGATTTTAGGAAGCATATTGCCAGCTTACTCCCTTTAAATAGGGATCATTTCCACTTGGGAATCTTACTGCTATCCATGCCAGGTTTCCTAGCCTCAAGGATGGTAGAAATTATCTGATCTTAGGTTCTGGATCTTTAGAATGTATGGATTACCTGAGAGTTTCCAAAAAGCTTGCCAGCACCTTTTAATATCAGCATGGTTTAGCAGTCAAGAGATGTAGGTCCTTGGTCACTTATGTTCTAGATGTCATAGATAAGGATATAGATCTCCTTGGGTCTCATATTCCCTGAACATTAAATGAGATCATTGGACTTTATGGTCATAAATATTATGAATCTAATATTCAATGAATTGAAACGAGTTCTACTTGAGCAGAAGAGTGCATGGTTGAGCTCTACTAAGAACTACTAAAGAAATCATTTAAAGAAATGTGCATGACTAATAACAACTTGAGCTTTCCAGGTTATTCTCCATACCAAAATGTCGGCTATTCTAAAATTTTATGATATCTTCTAAATATGATTGGGGGGAAACTTTGTTACCTCATTCCTTGTTTGGAAAAGCTAACTGGTTATAATATCAGAGCCTAATAGTCATACCTTGAATGAAAAATATTAAAACATCTCCTAATTTGCTTCAAAATCCAGAAGAACATTTGAAGTGCTAGAGGGCATGGATCAGCATGTCCATAAATTGACTTCTTCAGATCCCCATGTAAATGTTACCAGCTCCTGGCTTGCAGTAAGCACTCAGACACGGTGTGTGTGCTGGATACACCAAACAAAAAGTAGTAGTGGTCATTAATGGCCTGAAAATGACCATGCTTTAAGGATTCTGAAGAAGTCAGTTTATGGGATACTTCCATTGTAAGTCAGAAACTCACCCATGAATAAGTACCTAGCTTTTGTGAAAAGGAAATGAGCTTTAATGGTTTTTGTGTTAGTAGAATATTTGGGTGCCCACAATATGGTGAAAGAGGAAAAAAGGTAAAGCCAAAGTAGGTTTTTACCATACTTCTCTCTTCTTTTCTTTCCACCTTCTCACATTTTATGTGTTAACCTATATATCAAATTAACAAAAACTTTATTTCACAGAAATTCTAAATTAAAATAATGGACCCTGAATTGTAACCCAATTAGTAACAGCCATTTAATAGTCCTCACTGGCTTTTAGAATTATCGCAAAACTAAATAAAGGATGGAAATTCTGAAAAGGCTGAGAAGACAGTTATTCAAATTCAATGTTCAAATATTACTTATTTAATCAGTAGGGATAATCCATCCATAAAGTATCTTCTCAAAAGGAAAAAAATGTATAAAGAGATATTGTGAGCAGGTAAACATACTGAAACTCCTTCCTTCAATACACCCTCCCTCCATTTATTCCACAAAAAATATTAATGATCCAATGTACTCAACTTATAAATGGCTCCAATGGCATCTGTTGTATATGGTTATGTAGTTCACAAAAGTACATAAATCAAAAGTTACAGAAATTATACGGTACCTTATGGGTACCATGTTAAGCTTGGGAAATTCAATAATGATTGAAATAGAAATTATCTGCCCACATATTGGAAACTGTAAACCAGAGACCACCACCAAACAAGTAAACAAACAATAATGGTGAAGTCCCATTTGTGCCAGGATAGAGAAAGAATAGAGTATCTGACCCTAGTCACATAGATGACTCTCCCCTCTTTCTTCAACTTGTCATATAGAATCCACTCAATAAATATTTGTTGAAGTATATTGAAAAATTGGAGCCAAATGACAACAGTCATCACTAGAGAAGAAGCCTAGCCTTAGTGAAAATGAAGAGGGGCAGGCAGGGTCCTATTGTAAAAGACACTCAACCACTAGTCACCACTCGCAGGAACTAATTTCTGTTCTGTGTCCTGAGCTGATGAAAGATGAAGATAAGCTCAAATGATGATCAAAGAGGGATAAGATGGTACAAGATATGGCATGGGAAAAACAAAGTTTTTTTTTTTTTTTCAGCTCAACCTGTGTGGCAATAAGCCACTTTTTTTCCTATAATTTCTCCAAAAACATATATGTTGATTTCACTCCAAGGAGGTTAAAGGCATAGGTTGCCTTATTTTGGGAGGAGAAATGTGCAGGCACACGCATCATTTAATCTCATATAAGAATAAGAGCGAGAAAATGTGGTGGGGTAGAGGCTTATTATAAATTTGTGATCCATCGGTGGCTGAGTGGCTCTTGTTAAGTCCTGTCTATAACTGTGCTTGCTCTGATAAGCTGCCAAAACAAGTGACTTCCACATGTAGGGTAGTTCATAAATTCATGGTATTGAATCCATTCTTATTTTATTTTAAAATCCTGATTTATCTCCTTCTGACAGCACATCCCACAGTTCCTTGTGGCTTCTTGCTACATTATAGAGCAATCATGAATGTCAAGTTCTGATGTGCACCAAGAGGACCCTTCTCTATAGCGCACAGTCCATGTGGGTCTTTCTGATATGATTGATTGTGGCATAGAGGCATTCTCCATATAAAGATTAATTGCTTCAGCAATTATCCAGTGCTGAATGGTTGGCTGTAACTCCACATCTTTGACTCCTACTGATGCAAACAGTTCCAGTGTTAATTTATTTTCTCCCTCTCTTTTTAACTAGTATATATTCATTTTATTTTTATCTTTTTTTTTCATTTAGGTGAAATGTTTCCTCTTGCCATTCTAGTTGAGATATAGGCAAAGGCTTCAAAAGTCATAAGGGACAGGATGGACTAAAGAATTTATGTGGATTTTCTCTTGTCAATAATTAAGAAAGAAATATCATTTAATTTATAGTAAAGCTGTAAATCAGAACAATAAAGGAAGTCAGGAAGGTGTTGTATGGTTTGTTGTCACCTGTCTCCATTAATGTGGACACCTCCTTACTCCTATGAATTACTCAACACGGTAAGGCTATTTTGCAAATTTAATTCTCTCCAAGTGCCATTAAGTTGGACTAGATCCTGATGAAATGCTAGAAGTTAAAAGAAACCAGAAAACTGCATACAAATTATTTTCAGCTCATTTAGAAAGGCCAGAGCATGAGCACAGGGACAATCCTACTTTTGAAAAGTGAATAGCAAGCTTTTACTTAAGATTGTTCTTGGTGAAATTCCCTAGGGCCAAGGTTAGACTTTTTCAACTTGCTCTACAAAAACAAAACAAATAACACATCTCCATGTTCTTCTGATAAGCAACTCTTTGGTAGCTAGAAAAGGAATTTTTAATTTACCATTTTCCTATAAAGTGGCTTTGAGATAGAAGAGACATCTATTAGAACATAAGAATGTTACATTTGAAGAGAATGAATACAATAATGCATTAGCTTCAGAAAATATTCAATATCTTGCATCTGGACAATCTATATCTGTACGTGGAAGATAAGCTATTTTAATTTCACTTAAGATCAAACAGAAGAATAGACAATGTAGAAATAACAAAACCTATGTCTCTTCTGAGAGCATTAAATGCTTGACTTCACTATGTTTAAAATATGTGTGTGCCACTAAAGGTGAAAGGATGGAAAAAGATATATCATGCAAATAAAGATCGAAAACAAGCAGGAGTAGCAACGCTTATATCTGACAAAACAGACTTTAAGCTAAAACACATCAGAAGAGACAAAGTGGGACACTTCTTATTAATAAAAGGAACAATCCAACAAGAAGATATAATGATAATAAGCATTTACGCCCCAAATCTGGGCGCACCCACATTCATAAAACAAATGAGAGAATCAACCCAAATTACTAAAATCAGAAATGAAAAAGGAGACATCAGCGCAGAGAGTGGAGAAATCCAGAGGATCATCAGAAACTACTTTGAAAACTTATACTCTAATAAGCCGGGCGTGGTGGCGCACGCTTGTAATCCCAGTACTTTGGGAGGCGGAGACCGGAGGATCCGGGTTCACGGCCAGCCTCAGCTCTCGCTCTCTCTCTGTCTCTCTCTCTCTCCTTAGTGAGGCCCTCTGCAACTTTGTGAGACCCGGTTTCAAAATAAAGCATAAAAAATAGGGCCAGGGGTGTAGCGCGGAG
>PVJS01058783.1:0-11684 GCA_004027185.1 Glis glis | reverse complement strand
CCCCCGGCCCTATTTTTTTATACTTTATTTTGAAACCGGGTCTCACGAAGTTGCGGAGGGCCTCACTAGGTAGAGAGAGAGAGAGAGAGAGAGAGAGCGCGAGCTGAGGCTGGCCGCGAACCCGGATCCTCAGGTCTCCGCCTCCCAAAGTACTGGGATTACAAGCGTGCGCCACCACGCCCGGCTTGTAATCCCATACTTGGGAGGCTGAGACAGGAGGATCACAGGTTTGAGACCAGCCTCAGCAACTTAGTGAGACCCTGTTTCCAAATAAAAAAATAATAAAATAGGGCTGGGGGTATAGCTTGGAGGTAGAATGCCCCAGGGTTCAATTTCCAGCACCCTTCCAAAAAAAAACCAAATCCTTATACACAAATGTTTACAGCAGCACAATTCACAACAACCAAAAGGTGGAAACAATCAAAATGTCCATCAGATGAACAAAACGCAGCGCATCCAGAGTCGAATATCATTCAGCCACAGAAAGAAACGCAGCCGCGACATAGGCTATACATGGACGAACCCTGAAAACACTGCTGAATGAAAGCCAGACGCAAAGGCCACACCGTGTGACTGCACTGATGAGAACTGTCCAAAAGAGGCAAATCCGTAGATATAGACAGCAGGTTAGAGGTTGCCAGGGGCTAAAGGAAGGGAAGAATTAGGAAGTACAGGGTTTGTTTTTGGGGTGATAGAAGTGTTCTGGAATTAGTGGTAATGGTTGCCCAATATTGGGAATATACTAAAAACTATTGAATTATACTTTTCTTTCATGGTACTGGGGGTTGAACTCAGGGGTGTTCTACCGCCCAGCTACATCCTCAGCTCTTTTTATTTTTTATTTGGAAACAGGGCCTCGCCAGGTTGTTGAGAGTCTCACTACGTTGTTGAGGTTGGTCTCAAACTTGCGATCTTCCTGTCTCACCCTCTCAAGAACTAGGATTACAGGTATGTGCCATCACACCCACTTCAAATTGTATTTTTACATTTTTTTGTGGTACTGGGGATTGAACCCAGGGACATTCTACCTCTGAGCTCCACCATGGTGGGAGTGATGGTCCTGGTGGATAAGCACCCATCACAGGCTTCCTAAAGTGGGACACTCCTGACCATCTCCCCCAGCGCCCATGAGCCACCTCTTCCTTATCCCTGGTTGGCAGGCTTTATGACAAAATGAAATAAACAAAAAACACAAGAAGAGCTGTTGTTTCAAACAGTAAAGCTAGAAAATCTAATCAAAAGAAGAAAGTAACCAGGGCATCTGCCCAGGGGAACCTGTAAGGTTTCCTGTCTCTTCTGGCCTCCCCAAGGACTCCGGGAGGCCATATTTTTGTTTTTTTTTTTTGGTGGTACTGGGGATTGAACCCAGGGGCATTCTACCTCTGGGCTACACCCCCAGCCCTGTTTTTTATTCTTTATTTTGAAACAGGGTCTCACTAAGTTGTGGAAGGCCTCACTAAGTAACTGAGGCTGGCTGCGAACCTGGACCCTCCGGTCTCAGCCTCCCAAGTACTGGGATTATAAGCGTGCGCCACCACGCCGGGATTCAGGAGGACATCTTACGTGCACCTCTTATGAGGCCAGGCAGATAATGGCCCAGACTGCTGAGAAGTGGGGCCCAACTCCCGACAGGCCTGAGGCTGTCCACTGAAACCAAGTGG
This sequence comes from Glis glis, assembly GCA_004027185.1. Classification (NCBI taxonomy): domain Eukaryota; kingdom Metazoa; phylum Chordata; class Mammalia; order Rodentia; family Gliridae; genus Glis; species Glis glis. Next base: position 10,023 of record PVJS01058783.1, on the reverse strand, counting down.
GCTCCAGGGAGCCCTGTAGGGTGCGAACACCCAGATTCAACTTCAGAGCTCTGCTCTGCAGCTATTCAGGGACAGGGCCTGCCGAACCCTTCCTGAGCCACCTATTAGGGGGGGCAAGATGGCCTCTGCTGTCATTGTCTGTACCACAGTCCTCCACGGAGCATGGGGAGCAGCAGGGGCCCCTCCGCCGTTTCAGGAAGAACCGATGCTGAACATCTGTACAGTGCAGTTCCTGTCAAGACCCAGCCTAGAGAGTGGGGTTCCTCCCACAGTCAGGGACAGCAGAAAGGCAATTTCCACATCCAGTGTACGAGCCATATCTCCTCATCCCACTCTTCTTAGCGAGCGATGGTAATGGTAATGACACCCAGCATTTACTGCAGCGATTCATTTACTGGTCGGATGCTACAGAATGCTCTCGTGGACCTTGCCGCTGCAAATCAGCTTGGTTTTCTGCCCCAGTTGCGGCTGTTCCAGAGCTTAATCTTGCCAGGGCTTTGGTGGTCCGGAGGCATGAGCCCTATGCCTGGATCCTGGGGCCTCATCTGCAAATGTGAGCCAGAAACTCTTTGGAATTCGGTGTCCACAGGCTTCCAAGTTCCCTTCGGAAACTGACATGCACCTGGCTTTCCTGAGACAACATGGCCATGGGGCTTGCCATGTAGAGAAAAATCAGAATTCACAGGGGAGCCACCCTCAGAGAAGGTGGTCACTGCCACCTCACCTGTCCTTGTTCCCTTCCAAAATTCCAGCTCCCTAATCCATCCCATGCTGCCATCTCCTCCATCAAAGTGGAGTTTTACTTTCTCTGCTAAAATTCCTGGGGCAGGCACTGGAGGAGGAGGGAAGGGCTGGCTCCCTTAGACTATAGGCGCACAATTGGGGTGATTTTGCTCCCAGGAGAGTCTGTCTGGACACATTTCTGGCTGTCACAGCTGGGTGATGGTCTGGTGGGAGGAGGCCAGGGACACTGCTAAACACCCTACAACTCACTGAACAGCCCCGTACCCCCTGGTGAAGAATCATAGCCTAAAAGGCAAACATGCTGAGAGAGAAAGACACTGGTTACCTTACAGAAGTTAAGCTCAAACGGGCTCCCTCAGCCGGGCGTGGTGGCGCACTCTTGTAATCCCAGTACTTGGGAGGCTGAGGCAGAAGGATCACAGGTTCAAAGCCAGCCTCAGCAACTTAGCAAGGCTCTCAGCAACCTAGTAAGATCCTGTTTCCAAATAAATAAAATCGGGCTTGGAGTGTAGCTCATAGGTAGAATGCATCTGCGTTCAATCCCCAGTACCAAAAAACCCCAACAAAAAACGGGCTCTCTCTTTTTCAGAGTCTGGTGAGCTCTAGCAAGGACTGCAGAGACAGAAGAGCTAGCAACCTGTCACCTGAGAAGGATGGTATGGGAGCCTGGCTGGGCCAAGGACCTTGTCAGCAATTACAAAAAGCACAGCTACAACACAAACAGCTACACACACACACACACACACACACACACAGAGAGAGAGAGAGACGACCACTTTATTTTGTTGGTGGCACTGAGAGAAATTAGAGCCACCAGAGGGAGACAAGCAGATGACCATGTTCGAGGGTAAGCCTGCCTGGTAGGCTCCTGGGGACAGCCTCAAGCCAAGACCTCAAGCCAACCAACGGTTGCTGTGGCTATTTATTTTTTGGTATTAGGGATTGAACCCAGGTGTACCTTTGAGCCACACGCTCAGCCATATTTTATTTTTTATTTTGAAACAAGGTATTGTTAAGTGGCTGAGAGTCTTGCTAAGTTGCTGAGGCTGGACTTGAACCTGTGGTCCTCCTGTCTCAGCTTCCCAAGTCCTGGGATCACAGGTGTGTGCCATCACACCTGGCTAATGTGGCTCTTTTCACTTCACATAAAAATTCTGTGTCAGGAGGCTGCCTCCCTGCCTCCCATTCTAGTGTGTGTGGAAATGGGAATAGAACCCAGGGCCTTGCACATTCTAGGTACCGGCTCTACCACTGAGCTACACCCCTGGCCCCTCCTTTTCCCTTAAGCCTTCCAAACAGATCAATTCCGGACGCAGAGGTTGCCTGTGTGTTTTGATCTATTTTGATTCATGCTAGAAGCAATTAGCACCTCTAGAGAAAGCAGAGACCTCACACAGACTTCTGGCACCGACATCGGGAGGCCCAGACCATCGGAACCAGCCCCGTGGCAGCATACCTGGCTCGTCAGAGGCGACTGTATGTTTAGTTTGCCGTTCTTGGGAATGTCTATTCTGTATCCGAGGGGAAGGAAAGCATTAAATCCCACAATGAGGTCAGGGTGCTCGTGGAAGAGCTGAGAGACACGTCTGATGACTCCGGGTGTATCGATGCTGGAAGAAAGAAGAAGCTGAGTGGGCAGAGGGTCTCAGCAGGCAAAGGAAAAGCGAATCATTCCTGATTCCCTCCACACCGCCATGCTGCAAGCTTCTCCACCAACAGCAATGCTGCTTAAAATGTCACCACGTGGCATCCTCTGCAGACAGCGATCTGTTTCCTAAGGGCCTGGGCTCCCTGTGCCCCTTGGTGAGACCCATAGAATTCCTATACAGCACAGTTCCCCAAAGCATTCTAAATACATGCACTTGGATCTGAAAATATCAGGTCAGCTGACTCTAAGTCCAGGACTTCAAGAAGCAGCAGGAAGCCAAAGTCCTCTAAGTGCTGGGATAGATTCCCTCATTTTGTATGGATTAGGGATCAACGATGACACATGTTTTGATCTGAGAAATTGATTGCAATGCATAAATACCAAAGGTCCTGCAAGTGTGGGACACGAGTAAGAATGGGGGGGGCTGCCTCTCTTCTGGCTACAGTCACCACCCAGGCCTTAGAACCTTGCATTTGTGGAAGGAAACCAGGATGGCCCCTCCCACTTCCTAAGAGGGGACAGCAGCGTGGCAGGAATGTAACCTATAAGAATCTAAGTCCACGCCTGCGTTAGACTCTGGAGCCTAACGCAGGAGGATCGCGTGTTCCAGGCTAGCCTGGGCAACTTAGAGTCCATCTCAAAATAAAAAATAAAAAGGGCCAGGCATGGTGGTGTATGCCTGTAATCCCAGTACTTGGGAGGCTGAGATAGGAGGATTGCAGGTTCAAGGCCAGCCTTGGCAACTGAGACCCTGTTTCAAAATAAAAAAATAAAACAGGGCTGGGGATGTAGCTTGGAGGTAGAATGCCCCTGGGTTCAATCCCTAGTACCAAAAATAAATAAAAATAAAAAAGGCTGAGGGTATAGTTCAGTGGTAGAGCATCCCTGGGTTCACTCCCCAGTACTGCAAAAACCAAAAGCAAAGCAAACCAAAACAAAACAAAAACACTAAGAGTCTGAGGGTTTGCAATCTATTTCCACCTCTGCCCCTATGGTGGGTCTTGTACCCACTTCAGGCCCCTGTGACTATCCTACAAAACAAGGGCATGATCCTGAGGTACTCCATCTATCTCTAACCCTTCTCATTCCCGACTTACCAAAGCAGCTCCGGATTGTAACGCTTTCTTTAGGCCGGGTTCCTTACTAAGCATTTTATGTCACTTACTTCCATGCAGGCCTGGGATTAGGGGGAGCCAAAAGAGACCTTGGGAACAAGATTTAAGGTGGAGACTGTGCCAAAAAACCACAATCAAGATAAATAACATTTCAGCCAGGCATGGTGGCATATGCCTGTCATGCCAGTACTGGGGAGGCTGAGACAGGAGGACTGCAGGTTCCAGGCCAGCCTCAGCAACTTAGCAAAACCCTGTTTCAAAATAAAAAATAAAAAGGTCTAGGGGTATAGCTCAGAGGTAGAACACCCCTGGGTTCAATCCCCATTATGGGGGGGAGGGAAGGATAAATAACATTTCAATGCAGTGCTCCCCCAAACAAAACAAAGCGATTCCCTCAAAATCTTTTCTGAACAAAACTTACTTAAAATTCAAAATTTCACTGGGCGTGGTGGCACATGCCTGTCATCCCAGTATTTGGGAGGCAGAGACAGGAGGATTGCAGGTTCAAGGCCAGCCTTGGAAACTGCAAGGTCTGTTAACTTAGCTAGACCCTGTTTCAAAATAAAAAAATGAAATCGAACTGGGGATGTGTAGCTTGGAGGCCTCTGGGTTCAACCTCCAGTACCAAAATAAATAAATAAAAATAAAAAATAAAAAGGGCTGGGGGTGTAGCTCGGAGGTAGAATGCCCGTGGGTTCAACCCCCTAGTACTACAAAAAAATTTGTTTTAATTAAATAAAGACAGGATTGCACTCTGACTGTGAGCGACTCACCTCCCCGCCTCCCCCATTCCTGCACTCCTTCCAGGAATCCCATCAGCTCAAGGTGGGTGCCACCCATTCCCGTTTTCTTTTACAACGAGGAACCGAGCTGCGGACAGAGGTCCGACACCTGCACAAGGTCAGGGCGGCAGGGGCTTGGGAACAGGAGGGGTCCCGCCCAGGGGCTCCCGGGCCGGGCCGGGGCGGGCCCGCGGTACCTCTGGCTTTTGAACTCCTTCATGATCTCCAGGAAGCCGTTGTAGGTGGCGGGGTCGCTACCGAAGCGGATCTTCACCTGGTCCAGGTAGGTGAGTGCGTCCTCGACCTGCGGGGAGGGGCTGGTTCTGACGGGCCGGGGTCGCGCGGGGAGACGGGCGGGGGTCCCGGGCCTCGAGGGCCGAGGGTCGGGGTACGCAGAGAGGCCGGGGCAGGGCCGGACGGGGCCATCGGGGTGGGGGCGCGGGATCCTGGGGGACGCGGGGCGCCACTCACGTGCACCGGCAGCTTCTCGTGGCCGGCGGAGCCGGAGCGACCCCATCGAGCGCTGCTCAGACCCCGGCCCGCGGGGCCGCCGCCGCCACCGCCAGCGTGCGCCATGTTGGAAATCGCAGCCGCGGAGCGCCCGGCCCCCGCCCGAGGCCCTGCCGCGCATGCGCGTGACCGCCCCCAGGGCGGGGCCAGTGACGTCATTCATGAACAGGGCTCTGAGAGGTGCTGGTCCGAGGCCTTTTTCCTACAATTAGAATCATTACTAGGGTTTTTGGGGGTTCTGTTTTTTGTTTTTTGTTACTGGGGACTGAACCCAGGGGCATTCTACCTCTGAGCTACACCCCAGCCCTATTTTTTATTCTTTATTTTGAAACAGGATCTCACTAAATTGCAGAGGCCTCACTAAGTAGCTGAGGCTGGCCGCGAACTCAGATCCTCTGGGCTCAGCCTCCCAAGTACTGGGATTACAAACGTGCCTCACCACACCTGGCTTTTTTTCTTTTAAAGTGTGTGTCTGTGATACTGGGGATTGAACCCAGGAGCATTCTACCTCTGAGCTACACCCCGAGCACTATTTTATTTTATTTATTATTTTATTATTGTTATTCTTTTTGTGGTACTGCGGATTGAACCCAGGGGCATTCTACCTTGGAGCTATACTCCCAGCCCTATTTTATTCTTTATTTTGAAACAGGGTTTCATTAAGTAGCAGAGGGCCTCACAAGTTGCTGAGGCTGACGGAGAAGCAGCGATCTTCCTGTCTCAGCCTCTCAAGTACTGGGATTACAAGTGTGCACCACTATGCCTGGCTATTTATTTGAAACAGAGTTCTCACTGAGTTGTAGAGGTCCTTGCTAAATTGCTGAGTCTGGCCTCCAATCTGCAATCCTCCTGTCTCAGCCTCCCAAGTACTGGGATGACAGGTGTGCACCACCACATCTGGCTGTGTGTGTGTGTGTGTGTGTGTGTGTGTGTGTGGTGCTGGGGCTTGAACCCAGGGACATTCTACCTCTGAGCCCCAGTCCTTTTGTTATTTTTATTTATTCATTTATTTTGTGGTACTAGGGATTGAACCCAGGGGCATTCTACCTCCAAGCTACACCCCTAGCCCATTAATTTTTTAGTATTTACTTACTTATTTTGTAGTATTAGAGGTTGAACCCGGGAGACTCCTTAGCAAGACCTCCAAGCTGTACCCCCAGCCACATTTTTAAATTTTTGTTTTGAAACAGAGACTCACTGAGTTGCTGAGAGCCTTGCTAAGTTAGTGAGGCTGGCTTTAAACCTGCGATCCTCCTGTCTCAGCCTTCCAAGTGCTGGGATTACAGGAGTGCGCCACCATGCCTGGCTTTACTTTTTATTTATTATTTATTTTATGGTACTGGAGATTGAACCTAGGGGCATTCTGCCTCCACGCTACCACCCCGGCCCTATTTTTTATACTTTATTTTGAAACTGGGTCTCACAAAGTTGCAGAGGGCCTCACTAAGGAGAGAGAGAGAGAGAGAGACAGATAGACAGACAGGGAGAGAGAGACAGCGAGAGAGCTGAAGCTGGCTGCGAACCCGGATCCTCCGGTCTCCGCCTCCCAAAGTACTGGGATTACAAGCGTGCGCCACCACGCCCGGCTTTATATTTTTTGTTTTGAAACAGAATCTCACTAGGTTGCTGAGAGGCTCACTACATGGCTGAGGCTGGCCTCAAACTTGTGATCCTCCTGTCTCAGCCTCCCAAGCACTGGAATTACAAGCATGTACCACTGCACCAGGCCCTTTTTATTATTTTATTTTATTTTTTTTTTTTGCGGTACTGAGGATTGAATCCAGGGGCATTCTACCTCTGAGCTACACCCCCAGCCCTATTTTTTATTTTGAAACAGGGTCTCACTAAGTTGCAGAGGACTGCTCTAAGTTGCTGAGGCTGGCCTTGAATCTGCAGTCCTCCTGTCTCAGCCTCCCAAGTACTGGGTTATAGGTGTGCACCACCATGCCTGGCCATAACTAGAGATTTATAAAGCAAGGGGCAGGCAAACTGAGACTCACTGCCTGTCTTTGTGCAGTCCCCCAAGCTCAGAATATTTTTTTCATGTGTACATAGTTGGGGGAAAAATCCACGGAATCCTAGCCACTCTGGAGGTGGAGGCAGGAGGATTGCAGGTTCTATGCCAGCCTGGGCAACTCAGCAAGACCCTGCCTCAAAATAAAAAATAACAGGGCTGGGGGTATAGCTCAGACGTAGAATGTCCCTGGGTTTAATCCCCAGTACCTCCCCCCACACACCAAAAAAAAAAAAAAAGGGTACAGAAAAAAGAAAAAGACCAGGGTTCCCAGGCTGCAGGGAGGGAAGGGGAAATAGTGTGCAGAATAACGGAGGGGCTGGGAGCAGGAGGGGGCAGACCATGCAGCATCTTAAGGGATGAGTTGAGGCTTTGGGTCTCAGTGTTAACGAGGTGGAAACCTTGCTGGAGGTTCTGCACAGGCTCTGAGTGTGGGATTTGTATTTGGTCTGCTGCTCTGTGAGACTTGGTGGGAGGGGCCCGGGGTTGGATGGAGGGAGGCTGGTTTATCATTTAGGCAGAGGGTGATGGCTGCTGAGACCCGAATGGGAGCAGTGGAGGTGGGGAGAAGGGGACCGGAGGGGAGATACTTGCCAGATGAAGCAGAGAGGAGTGGAGCTGGGCGGATGTAGGAGGGAGACAGGAAGGAGGGAGGCTTGGAGGATATGTGGCTCCCAGCCCAGCAAGGGCTTCTGCTCAGCTTCACCGAGTTCCTCTGTGAAAAGCAGTGAAGACAGCAAGGACCCTCTGTGGCCACCAGATGTCCAGCGGTCCACTTTAGACAAAACCCTTGCTTTGAGGACCAGTTGCCTATGTCCTCTTAGGACACGCCAGCAGGGCCAGCAGCCATGCCCCTCCTCTGCAGACTCCAAGGAAACCTTTCCATCCACTCCCAGATGGCCAAGTGAAGCCCTGGCTGATGGGGGACAGGAAACCACAAGATACTTCCATCCGGCTGTGCACACACGTGCACGTATATGTTCTCGTGTCCATCATGCAGATGAGGCTGTGCTTTGAGACGCGTGTCATTGGGCAATTTTGTTGTGCAAACGTCATACTGTGTGCTTACACAAACTAAGACGCTGTGAGATCACGAGGTGATGTAATCCCAGGGACCACAACAACCAAGCTCCCACTGTCTGCTGCTAACTGAAACATTGTGTGGGTTGTTTTTGTTGTTGTTTGGTTGGTTGGGTTTTTTTTTTGGGGTACTGGGGATTGAACACAGGGGCATTCTACCTCTGAGCTATAACTCTGGCCCCATTTTATTTTTTGTTTATGAAACAGAGTCTTGCTAGGTTGTTGGGATTCTGACTATATTGCAGAGGTTGTCCTCAAACCTGTGATCCTCCTGTCTCAGCCTCCCAAGTACTGGGATTACAGGTCTGCATCACCACACTTGGCTCAGCTATACATCTTTTAATTCTTACTTTTTATTTTAATTTTTATACTTTTATTGGCGCATTATAATCTCACATCATAATGTAGTTCATAGTGATAATGACATGCATGCACACAGCACTTCATGGGCTTTCCCCCGGCTCCCTCCCCTTAATTCTTATTTTTATGAAACAGAAAAGTTGCCGCCGGGTATGGTGGCACATGCCTGTCCCAGTATTTAGGAGGCTGAGACAGGAGGATCACAGGTTCGAGGCCAGTCTCAGCAACTTCGTGAGCCCCTGTTTCAAAATAAAAAATAAAATAGGGCTGAGGGTTTAGCTTAGAGGTAGAACACCCCTGGGTTCAATCCCCAGTACCAAAATAAATAAATTAGTTAATTAAAATAAAAAAGCCTGGAGATCAGAGAGTGGAGCAGCAGAGAAACCCAATCCTGCTGGCTTTGGTGAAGGAACCAACTATTTATCTACCTGTTCATAGAGAGGGGCAGCTCTCTAGGAGGTGAGTCCAAGTCCTACGGATGGAACCCAGGGCTATTCTACCGCTGAACTGCCCATTTTAATTGTCTTTGTTTTGAAACAGGGACTCACTAGGTTGCTGAGGCTGACTTCAAACCTGTGATTCTCCTGTCTCAGTCTCCCGTGTACTGGGATTGCAGGAGTGAGCCACCACACCCGGCCATCCTACAACTTTAAGGAACTCAAAGCAGCCAACAGTCTGCATGAACTTGGATGCGAGAAGCCAGTTCCATTGACACCTGGAGAGACCCGGAACAAAGAAGCCGGTCAGGCCATGCCTGGACTCCCGGGAATATGGAGGTAATAAGTGGATGTTATTTTAAGCCGCTACGTTGGCGGTACTTTGCTCTGCAGCAAGAACACACGCACCCCGAGATACCCTTGTCTGAAAGGTCTATGCTGTGATAACGATGTTCCAATGCAGCTTATTCATTGTAACAAATGTCCGATGGGAGGTGTTGATCCCTGGGAGGCTGTGCGTGGGGGGCAGGATGCTGGAAATCTCTGCACTTTCCACTCTATTTTGCTGTGAACCTAAAATTTTTTTTTTTTTTGGTGGTGCTGGGGATTGACCCAGGGGCATTCTACTTCCGAGCTATACCCCCAGCCCTATTTTCTTTTGCTGGGGATGGAACCTAGGGGCGCTCTACCTCTGAGCTGCACCCCTAGCCCTATTTTATTTTCTATTTGGAAACAGGGTCTTGCTAAGTTGATGCAAGCCTCACTGAGTTGATGAGGCTGACTTCGAACCGGCAATCCTCCTGTCTCAGCCTCCCAAGAAGTGGGATTACAGGCATGGGCCAACACACCTGGCTCGTCCAGCCCTATTTTATTTTTAATTTGAAACAGGGTTTCGCTAAGTTGCTGAGGCTGACCTTGAATCTGAAATCCTCCTATCTCAGCTTCCCAAGTACTGGGATGAAATGCACGACCATGTCTGGCTCAAAAAAAGTTCTTTTTTTTGTGGTACTGGGGATTGAACCCAAGCATGTTCTACCTCTGACCTACACCCCCAGTCCTACTTTATTGTTTATTTTGAAACAGGGTCTCACTAAGTTGCAGAGGCTGGCCATGAACCTGTGCTCCTCCGTTTTAGCTTCCCAAGTACTGGGATTACAGGTGTGTGCCACCCCTCCTGGCTAAAAAAAGTATTTTTTAAAGTTCACCTTGAACCCGGGCGTGGTGGCGCACGCTTGTAATCCCAGTACTTTGGGAGGCAGAGACTGGAGGATCCGGGTTCGCGACCAGCCTCAGCTCGCTCTCTCTCTCTCTCTCTCTCTCTCTCTCCCTCCCT
>PVJS01058782.1:0-11685 GCA_004027185.1 Glis glis | reverse complement strand
TAACACACACACACACACACACACACACACACACACACACACACAAGATTGGAGGAAGCCAGGTGTGGTGGCTCATAACTGTAATCCCAGTACTTGGGAGGCTGAGAATTGCAGGTTAGAAACCAGCTCCAGCAACTTAGTGAGGCTCTCAGCAACTTAACAAGACCCTGTTTCCAAATAAATAAATAGGGCTGGTGGTGTAACTTGGAGGTAGAATGCTCCTGGGTTCAATCCCAGCATCAAAAAGAAAAAAGAAGATGGGAGGAGCCAGTCATGGTGGTACACACCTGTAACCCCAGCTACTTGGGAGGCTGAGGCAAGAGGATCACAAGTTCGAGGCCAGCCTGAGCAACTTAGCAAGACCCTATCTCAAAGTAAGAGTTGGGGACATAGGTCAGTGGTAGAGTACTTTGCTAGCATGGGTGAGACCCTGTGTTCAATTCCCACTATCACAAAAAAAAGCCTTTTGCAAGGTTTATTTAGAATCTTCCCGGTTTTTAAAATGCAGGCCATCTGAATGAGTAGCAGATTTACATGTTTATGTATGAATTTGCTTTCTAGATGTGCACAGCTCAACAAGCCAGGAAAGACCAAGAACCATGCAGAGCAATCCACGAAGAAAGGCCAGGTGAGCGGCCTTAGGGACTCCTGTGAGTGGCCTTGGTGGCTCCTGCGAGTGTCCTCGGTGGCTCCTATGACCATCAGGTGTGGCTCCCATGAGCAGCCTCGGGGGCTCCCGTGAGCAGCCTTGCGGGCGCCGCTCGGAAGTGCTTCCTGCATGTACCAGAAGACAGCGGTGGACACAGTGTCAGACCTTCTCGGGATTTCATGATGAAATGGGTTGGTAGCGCCCGGATGGGGAAGCGGCATGGTGATGGCTCACACTCTCAGCGTCCTTCCCCATGTGGCTTTTGTGCTTGGCAGGGGCTGGCGCTGGTGGCATGTCCTGGCATGGCTGCGCCTGTCTCGAGCCGGTGCCTCTGTTCGCTCCCCGGTCGCCTCTCCTGATGGAGGCCCAAGGCCGCAACACGAAGCCGTTCTCAGAGCTCACTGGGAGGCGCTCCTTACAGTCATGCGGCTCTAGTTTGTGGCCCCTGAGGAGAGGCCTGTGGTACAGAGCTGTCGCCGTGGGGCGCGTGGGGCGCATGGGGTGCTGAGCCACCTGCCTTCCTCCTCTGGGGCAGGTGCTGCCCCGGCCCAGCCCACTCACAGTGTGTTTTCTGTGTTCTGGGCCAGGTCCCTAGGCCCCACGGAGGTCCTGCAGACAAGACAAAGGCAGCCCGCGGCACGCACACAGGGGTCTCTTCTGAGCATCATCCTGAGACGGTGGCGCCCGGCAGCGCAGCTGTGCATACTCTGTGAGAGCCAGGGCTGTGTGAGAAGTAGAAGGGATCAGAAGGGAAAAGAAGAGAAGAAATCTGAGGAGAAAGATGGGAAAGGGCTTCAGGAGACACGTGTTGGGACGTGGCCAGAGAGGGACCCCCGGGACGGCCACACGTACACTGCGCTTGGCCACAGGAAGCTGGGGGCCACGGCAGGAGCCAGGGAGGCAGCCACTGCAAGGGAGTCAGATGGGCAGAGGCTCTGAGATGAGGGAGGCTCTGGGATGGAGATGGGAGGCACCAGGGCAGAGGGAAAGCTGTTGGGAAGGAGAGAGCAGCAGCTGAGGGCAGGGAAGGCAGAATGAAAAGAGAGAAAGAGGCAGGAAGGATAAAATGGAAGGTTGGGTGGGGGCACGAGAGTCAGGGAAGAGACGCAGAGGAATGAGTCTAGACCCGAGACCGCAGCTTCCAGGAGAGAGAAGAAAAGGCAAGCAGGCAGAACAGGGGAAGAAGGGGTCCTGAAACTACAGGAACAGAAGTCGGAAGAGAAGGACATGGAGCAGGCTGCACGGGCTGCAGGGAGAGAAGCGCGCTGTGAGCGTGAGCGTGGCCGGGCTCCCAGGGCTCCTGGGAGGGTGAGCGCACCAGAGAGGTGGGTGCCATTCAGGGGCTCACTCCGCTGCAGCTTTTGAGCTGTGGGCTTGGGGGCACTGGGGAGAGCCAGCGTTCATGAAGCCTTTGATACGTATCTGTGCCGCCTTTGGTCACATTTATTTATTTATTTATTTTTGTGGTACTGGGGATTGAACCCAGGAATATTCTACCTTTGAGCTACACCCCCAGCCCGATTTTATTTCTTATTTGGAAACAGGGTCTCACTAAGTTGCAGAGGGCCTCACTAAGTTGCCAAGGGTGGCTTTGAACCTGTGATCCTCCTGTCTCAACCTCCCAAGTACTGGGATTCCAAGTGTGCTCCACCACGCCTGACTTTTTGGTCACCTTTATGAGGGAGGTGCTGGAGCTCCATTTTTCAGTTGGGGAAACTGAGGTTCAGAGAAGTTAAGTAATGTGCCCAAAGTCACACAGCCACCACATAGAGCAGCGGATGCTGTCCTCAGGGCCAACCCCCTGCACCGTGTCCCATAGGCACAAGTCCCAATACTGTGCCAGTGGAGACGTACCGTAGGTGTGAGGTACACAGCACGCATGAGAAAAAGGTGCCAACTGTTCATGAGTTCGTTATGTTGAGAGAACAATGTTATGAATATATTGGTTGAAGGTAAGTATGTTCTTAAAATTCACCTGTTTCTCTTGGCGCCTGATCTTGTTTCTGACCCCAGGAGGGATCAGGTTGGCTCTGGGGTGCTTGTTGATGTCTTGTATTCAGGTAGGGGAAGGTCCATCCATTCCTAGTTTGCGGAAGGGGTTTTCTGTGTCGTTTTATATTTTATCATGCACAAGTGCTGGGTTTTGCTGGGTGTGTCTTCTTTGTCTGGAGTACTGGGAGGGCTTCATCCTGCCACACCCCTGACCAAACCTGGGGAGCCCGCAGTGGGATCACACGGAGCAGTGGCAGTGGTGCTAGGGTTTATTCCTGCTTTGTAGAAAGGACTGTAAGAAGTAATACATGCTACCTCTCGGTAGCACCTGGCGGGCGGTGGGCTGTCAGCGTCCCTGTGCCGTCCTGCGTGTCCACCTACAGCAGCTACATAGCGGGTTGTGAAGTGCGGTCCTGGAGCCAGCAAATGCGGGCAGGTGCAGCCCAGGGTCTCCGTTCCTGCCTCCAGCCGCTAGGTGTCAGTGGAAACCTAAGAAGCCGGGCGCGGGAGGGTCCCCAGGACTGCCGCCCCTCCCCTCTGTCTCCACTGCGATCTGCGGTCTTCCCGCGTGTGAACTCACCTTCTTCAGTGCCTGCGTCACCGTTTCACAGTGACAGCTCTGAGAGGTGGGGTGGTGCTGCCGGCTCGGTGCGCGCCGGTCTAGAGGGTTGTCACCTGGCCACCTGCCCACGAGGACTCCGGCCAGCAAGGACGGCCTGAGTGCAGGGAAGGGCGCTCCAGCCGCAGTGGTGTCTGAGGGCAACTGGGGCCAGGGGCAGGTCAAAGGATACTTTCGCGGGACTTGTAGTGTGTCCGGTCATGCCTGGGAGGCTGCATTGGGCTGGACCGCTGGCCTCTGGCCTGGAGCGCTGGCATTTGGTCTGCTGTGCCACTTAGGTGGCCTGAGTTGTAGGCGGGGCCCTCTGCCCACGTGGGCCCTTTCTCCCTGCTGCTGAAGCACCTTGGCTCGCAGCTGAGCATCTTCTGTGTGCAGGTTCTGGGGGGCGGGGCGCGGGGTGGGGCGGGACCGTCGCCACGCCCCTCCCCGTCCCTGGTCGACCTCAGTGTGCAGGCTCTGGGGGCGGGGCCGGGCATGGGGCGGGGCCAGATGCAGGGGCGGGGCCATCGCCACGCCCCTCCCCATCCCTGGTCGCTGGGCGGAGCTGAACTCACAAGTCCAGTGTGGCTGGGGTGGAGGGGGGCGTCGGACTCGCGTTTGGGGGCTGGCCTCTGCTTCCTGGGGTGCTCCGAAGGTGGGCTCCGCAGGGTAAGGTGGGCGCGTGGGCCCAAGGCTGTAGTTCTGCCCAGGGCCGCACTCTTGGGTCTCCAGGCCCCCGGGGCAACAGGCCGGTGCAGAAGAGGTCCTATGTGCTGGGGCTGGGGTCGTTGCCCTGGGGTAGGGCTCTGTGCGGAGATGAGTGTGTTTGGAAAGTTCCTGGCGGTGGTGCTGGCCAGGCCTGCCTGTTGAGTGGTCGTGGCGAGCTTAGTGCTCAGAATTGGAGTCTCAGGCTGGCTTGCATGAAGCCCTGGGTTCCATCCCCACCACCTCAAAAAAAAAAATTGCATGTTGTTGCATTTTTACATAATATAAATATAGCATTAAAATATAAACTATAGTATCAAAATACAAGATAAAGGAGGAAAGAAGTGAATAACTATAGCTGTTGAAAACTACCACATTCTTTTTTTTTTTTTGTGGTACCGGGGATTGAACGCAGAGGCGTTCTACCTCCGTGCTACACCCCCGGCCCTATTTTTATACTTTATTTTGAAACCGGGTCTCACGAAGTTGCGGAGGGCCTCACTAAGGAGAGAGAGAGAGAGAGAGAGAGAGAGAGAGCTTGAGGGTCTTGCTAAATTGCTAAGGGTCTCACTAATTTGCTGAGGCTGGCCGTGAACCCCGATCCTCTGGTCTCCGCCTCCCAAAGTACTGGGATTACAAACATGCGCCACCATGCCCGGCAAAAACTACCACATTCTTAAGAACTGCTCCAGGACACTCATTTGGAAAGTGCTTCTGAACTTAAAAAATAAGAACATGTAGGTCCTTGTTCACAGCGTGATGTGCACTAAAGCATGTTTTACAGTAAGAGGGCTGTGTAAACCAGGTGGCACACGCCTATGATCCCAGTACGTGGAAGACTGAAACAGGATTGCAGGTTCGAGGCCAGCCTCAGCAAATTAGTGAGACCCTTAGCAATTTAGCAAGACCCCATTTCAGAATAAAAAGGACTGGGGGTGTAGCTCGGAGATAGAATGTCCCTGGGTTCAATCCCCAATCCAAAAAAGAAAAAAAAGAGGGTCATGTGGCCCAGAGGGCAAGCCTGTGGCCACTCCCTCATCAGCATGTCTTTGGACCAGGAAAGTCAGTGAAATTGAGCTTGGCAGCTAAAGAGGTTGCTACTTTTTATGGGAAAGTGTTGCATCATGAATATATGACTGGCGAAAGGTATGTGTCACTAGTGGCCGGCAGCTGACCTGGCCCTGGCTGGCCAGGCCACTCCTGGGCGGCAGTGCTCAGCCGGCTGCCACCTCTGCAGCCTTTCCAGCTCACAGTGGCTGTGGTGTTTGCCCAGTGTGGCCTGGTGCCAAGGCAGGCAGAGGCAGCCGTATTCATTGTGACCTTCCTCTGGGGGCAGCTCAAAGGACAGGGTCCACTGTCGGAAGAGGGAGATTGGTGCAAGCTAGAAAGAGCATTTTCTGCCCCAGGAAAATGGGCTGTTGGTGTGAAGACAAGGGGGCTGCCAAGGTAGCTTTCTTTCTTTTCTTGTTTTTAAAATGAGTTACCTGGGAGTCTGGCCTCATCTTCTCATCCAGCCTGATTGGGGTTCCCATGACCCTGCCTGTGAGGCCCAATGCCTGGGAGTCTGGCCTCATCTCACCCAGTCTGATTGGGGTTCCCAGGACCCCACCTACAAGACCCCTTGCCTGGGAGTCTGGCCTCATCTCCTTGTCCAGCCCGATTGGGTGCCTGTGACCCTCCTGTGAGGCCCAATGCCTGGGAGTCTGGCCTCATCTCGCCCAGTCTGATTGGGGTTCCCAGGACCCCGCCCGCGAGGCCCAGCCTTCCCGGGGAGACTCGTCCCTGTGGTGCTGGCCCGTCCAGTTTTGCTAGGGAAGTCCGCGGTAACTACGCTGTTCATCAGTCCGTGTCCCTCCCATGGGATCTGGTTGGTTCCAGTTTGGGCCATCATGTGTAGTACTGCCGTGAACACACGGGGGTCGGTGCATAGACACTTGCAAGTTCCCCTTCGTGGACTTAGGGTGGGGTTGCTGTCACTGGGCACATGCATGTGTGACTAGCCGCCAGGATGCGCCTGTGACCACCCGCCATGGGCACCAGGACGCCAGGTGGTCTCTGTGGCGAGCTGCAGCACTGTCTCTCTGTGGGTGTAATTTGCATTTCCCCATGACTGATCTTTTTGTGTGCTTCTTTGTCATTTGGATATTTTCTGTTGTAGACTTTTTCCACTTAAAAAATTGAGTCATTTCCATGTTCCTTCCTAATTTTCACACCTTTTGAAATGTGCTGGATACAAGTCTTTTCTCGGGTGTGCGCGCCGTGACCCTGGCCTTGTGGGTTTCTTTGCCTTTCTCCTGCTCAGTGAGGTCTTTGGATGAAGAGAAAATGTTAATTTATCAGTTAGTCAATTTACCAGAAAATTTCTTTTTTTTCTTCTTTTTTGGTACTGGGGATTGTACCCAGGGGCATTGTACCTCCAAGCTACACCCCAGCCCTTTTATTTTTTATTTGAAACAGGGTCTTGTTAGGTTGCTGAGAGTCTTGCTTAGTGTCTGAGGCTGGCCTCGAACCTGTGATCTTCCTGTCTCAGCCTCCCAAGCTCTGGGATTACAGCCATGCCCCACCATACCTGCAGAATTTTCCTTTTATTATTATACTTTTGTGTCCTATTTAAGTTTTATCAGAAGTCTGATTTGCAGAAGACTTCACTCCATCGAGGCTTCTGTTCTCATTCTCGTAATGTCCCTGGGAGGAGCCCTAGCCTTGATGAAGTCTAGCGCATCATTTTTCTGCTGTGGGTTGTTTTTCGTGGGCCATTTCAGGAGTCTCTGCCTAACCCTAGGTCACAAAGACTTCCTTCCACGTTTTCTCCGAGACGTTTCACAGTTAGGTTTTGCCTTAGGTCTGTCTGCGTGGAGGTGTAACTTCTGAGTTGACTCGGTGAGAGAGGCAGTGACAGGCTGGACCTCTTGACTGTCAGCACCGCGGGCGTGGCTTGTGCTGTCCCGTCCCTGGCGCGGGTCTGTCGCTGGCCCCTTCCTCCCCCGGGGTGCTCACCATGCAGCCTGGATAAGTCCAGGGTGAGGTGGAGTTCTTTGTCCATCCTGCTGCTTCTCTTTCTGTTGAACACTCTCTCGATCATTAATGGAGATAGGAAAGGTGCTTGTTCTGCCGGCCAGGGATGCAAAGCAGGCAGAACATAAGTAGCAAGCGGGCCCTGACCCAGCTGGCGAGATGGAGCCCCGGGCCTGTGGCTGAGGACGAGCAGAGCGTCGGCCGTCCCAGGTGGTGTCTCCCCTGAGCCCTGCAGAAAAGGTGGGATTGTGCATCATGCTGCATGTCTTCAGGGTGCATTTTTCATGTGCAGATTGTACAGATGCTCTGATAGCCTGTGGGGTTGAACTCCACTTTGGGTGGCTGCTGCGTCACCTAGGACTGTGCAGGCTGGGTGCTGGCCATAGCCCAGCCTGAGCTACCCTGGCCGTGGTCTGAGTGAGGACTGTTGAGCTTCCTGCAGGGTTGGTGGTCTTGCCGGGTGGCATCTACTTGCTGGTCCTACCCTGGTCTTTGTGTGTGTGGGGGGCCAGAGCCAGTCGGGAGCCCGCCACGGGCTACAGCCATGGATCACGATGGGGGCAGTCTCCCAGAGATGCTTGCTTTGCTCGTATTTCAGAAAACGAGGCTTAAAGTTGTGTTTGGGTCCCTGTTCTGTTGCAGGGACTCAAAGATCCCTGAGCCCCCTGGGGGTCGCCAGTGGAAAGAGGTGCACTCAGATAACACGGTCACGTGCCTGGCGGTGTGGACAGAGAATGTCCAGAATTCCATCAAGTATGTCATGCTGAACCCCCGCTCCAAGCTGAAGGTGAGGCACGTGGCCTCTCAGGGAGCCCTGTCCCCAGGAGCGCGGGCAGGCCCCCTCGGTCATGCTGCTTCAGCGAGGCCCCTGCCCCTCCAGTCCAGCCTTTTGAGATCGATCGGCCAGGACAAGCGGGCTGATGTCGAGGTCACGTGCCCCGCAGCCACACATCTGAAAAGAAAGCCCAAGTGGCGGCTCACATTGACTCGATTTCACCGGATTTGGACTTCCCTGGCCCACCAGCAGGAGCGTGGACACCGGAGCAGGGAGGGATCCAGCCGCTCCCTCCATTGTCTCATGGGAATGCGGAGTTTCCTTTACAGCTTGTTCTCCTTCCTTAGGGGGAGAAAGATTGGCAAAAGTATGAGGCAGTGCGACACTTGAAAGGAGTAGTAGATGAGATCCGCTCTCGGTATTGGGCCGACTGGGAGTAATGAGAAATGAAGAAAAGACAGCAGGTGGTGGCCCTTTATTTCATCGATAGAGTGGCATGGGGACCTTGTGGGCCCAGGCAGCAGGGGCAGTGGCGGCCTCTGTCTAGAGCCGAAGCCTCGGTCAGATAGAGTGGCGTGTGTGCGTGCGTGCGTGTGCACGTGAATGTGAACACGTGCTGTGTTGCATGTGCGTGTGTGCATGTGCACTGCAGCCCTGGCTGACCTCTACCTTGGTCCAGCTGGTGCTGTGAGCAGGAAACGAGAAGGAGGAGGGCAAGACGGTGCACACAGTGGCTGTTGCTTCCTCCGCGTGGAGCATGTCTGGCTGCACGCACAGGCCGATGGCCATAAGCATGTCGTGGAGTTGGACTTCCCGGGAAAGGATTCAATCCGCTACTACAGCCACACACCAGTGGAGAAGCCTGTGAGAGCTGCCATGGCCCTGCCCTGCCCTGGTGGGACACGCCACTCGGGTGCCTGTCAGAGCACCGAGGAGTCGCAGAGGGAATGTGTGGCCGGCCTGCTGGTCTGCCCAGAGGCCTGTCTGGAGTGGGGCGGCCTCTCTCTGCACCTCCTGAGGTCTTCAGTGGGTGTGTGATGAGGCACCGCAGGCCTGGGATGTAAAGCTACAGGCGGTTATCTTCCCAGTTGAGGAGGGCAGAGCCCGGGATCGGGGTCTTGGTGGGCCAGTTCCATCTGTGGGCGCAGAGGGAGAACTCACTCCTCGCCTCTCTGGCTGCTGCTGGTGGCCATGGAGCCTTGGCGCCCTGGACTTTGACTCATCTTCCAGTCTCTGCTGCTGTCGCACACAATTGTCTCCTTGTGTCTCTGTCTCTGTGTCTCGTCTTTTCTCCTGGGACACTGTCCTGCTGGGTTTAGAGCCCACCCTGCTCTACTGTGACCTCGTGTTGACAGTTACACCTGCATTTACCTTATTTCCAGAGAAGGTCACATTCTGAGGTTCTCAGAAGATGAACTGAGGGGACTCTGCTCACCCGGTGCACCTGGGAAGGGTCTCCTGGCCTGCTGGGGACTCCTGGTGTGTTCTGGTACCCCCTCTGTGCTAAAGGATGCAGAGGGGTCAAGCCTGCTCTGTGACCTTTGTGCCACAGCTTAGCCGACATTGGTGGGCTGAGGGATGAACAGTCTGGAAGGGTTGGGTAAATTTCTCATCTGCACATCAGTTCCAATGAGGGGCAACTGGAATCTGGGGAGGGGTTAGCCAGCCTTCGGTGGCTGTGACAGAGTACACGAGCTAAGTCAACCTATGGGGGAAAGAGGTGCTTGGGCTCATGGTTTCATCCACGGTCACTTGGCCCATCACTGTGGGCCTCTGACGAGACAGAACATGATGGCAGCGAGCACCTGCTGGAGCAGAGCCGCTCACAGAGTGCAGAGCAAGGGTCTGGGGATAAGCTACCCCTCAAGGGCATGCCCCTGTGGCCCACCTCCTCCCACCAGGCCCACCTCCTATGGGTTCTACCACCTCCTACTAGTGTCACCAGCTGGGGACCAAACCTTCAACACATTACCTCTGGGGGACATTGGATCCAAACTATGACAGGGGATATACTGTTGCCCTTAGGAATGGCTGCCCCGAAGGGTGGCCATATCACCTGTGTAGGGCACCATGTCCTCATGACATTGAACAGATCCATGAACTAGCCACCCGTGTCTCACAAGCACAAACATGGCCTGGCTGTCCGGTGGCTGAGCGGGGCAGCAGGTCCCCCAGGGGCCTCCAGCATGGCCTCGATTCCATGGGCAGTAAGCTGTGGAAGTCTGTCCCACAGAAGGAAGGGACAGGAACTAGAAGACCAAAGCCAACAGTCGAGGGAGGCAAGGGAGGCCCCTCGCTGTGGCGTGACCGGCGGTGGGGAGCTGGCTGGAGTCGGGGTCTGCGTTGCTCATGCAGAGATCAAGGAGCCGATGAAAGAAGGGCCAGGAAGAATGTTGAGCAGCAGAAAACACATGTGCCGTGCTGAGAGAGCAGGATATAAAACTGCTGTCCACGTCAGCGTGTGAAAACCAACCCAGGAGAGGAACGAGGTGGAGCGGAGAGGAGCGGCGGCAGGGGAGCGCAGCAGGGCCTGTGCAGGACCCGGTGGCCTGGCCAGCTGCCCAGCGCACCCTGGCTGCATGGCGTCCTGGAAGGCACCGGCCCTGAGGGTCCGCGGGATGGCTCACCTCGCCGCCGGTGAGAGAATTGGCTCTCAGTTGAGTGCTGCAGTGAGGGAGGTCGACCATGGAGCCGGAGGTGCCGGCAAGTCCAAGAAGTGCGGGAGGGCGGCCACTGGAGCCCCGTGGCCTGGGGCTGGCCCTGGACTTCAGCTTTCCTTTGGCTGGTTTTGTTTTCTTTTTCAATTGTTATTTTGTGTTATTTTGTGACACACAAGCTGAACTTGGGAGGCAGAAACCGGAGGATCCGGGTTCGCGGCCAGCCTCAGCTACTTAGGCCCTCCGCAACTTCGTGAGACCCGGTTTCAAAATAAAGGATAAAAATAGAGCCGGGGGTGTTGCTCGGAGGTAGAACACCCCTGGGTTCAATTCCCGGTACCACACACACACACACACACACACACAAAAAAAAAAAAAAAACAAGCTGTACCACTTGTGGGAAAAGTTAAGACATTTGTGTGAGGCGCAGAGCTGGCTCCAGCATGGCTGCCACCAGTGGGCGGGTGCGTCGCGGACTCAAGGACTGTTGTGGCTCTTTTGGTTTTATCTTGAGCAGCTGAGATATAATTTCCATAGCACATATTTCACCCACTCGAAGTGCACGATTCGAGGGGTTCAGCATCTTCAGAGGTGTATGGCATCCCCAGAGTCAGTTTTAGACTCTGCATCGTGTGCTCACCCCCCAGCCTCTGTAGCCCCGTGGCTTCCCGTCTCTGAACTCACCTGCTTTGGGCGTCTTGCCGCAGAGCAGCACCTGGCGTCCATGACGGCGCCTCTTGCCCAGCAGGAGGCCTCCAGGGCTCAGCCATGTGTGGAGTCTCAGAACCTGGTTCCTTTTTATGGCCAAATGCTGTCATGTGGGTGGCCAGCCTCACGCTGCTGTTGACACTCATGCCTAAGTCTTGAGTGAGCTGTGCACTCGCCAGGTCATCTGGTCACTCCACGCTTACCACTTTAGAAAGTGCCACACACTTGCCATGGTGGCCACGCCGTCTCGCACTCTGGTGTTCCCACGTCTCCCTGCTCCTCCCGGCCTCAGTTGTGCTTCCGTTTGGATTATGCCTGGTAGGCGTCATGGCGGCTCAAGGGTTATTTATTTATTTTGGTGGTACCGGGGATTGGACCCAGGGGCATTTTACCTTTGGGCTATACCCCCAGCCCTATTTTTTATTCTTTATTTTGAAACAGGGTCTCACTAAGTTGCGGAGGGCCTCACTAAGTAGCTGAGGCTGGCCATGAACCTGAGATCCTTCTTTCTTAGCCTCCCAAGTCCTGGGATTACAAGTGTGCGCCACCACAGCTTTTTTTTTTTTTTTTTTTTTTTTTTTTTTTT
>PVJS01058781.1:0-11689 GCA_004027185.1 Glis glis | reverse complement strand
CCTCTCTCTCCCTCTCTACTTAGTGAGGCCCTCCACAACTTCGTGAGACCCGGTTTCAAAATAAAGTATAAAAAAATAGGGCCGGGGGCGTAGCGCGGAGGTAGAACGCCCCTGGGTTCAATCCCCGGTACCGCAAAAAAAAAAAAAAGAATGAATACAATATACAATCATTGATTGCATTCCAGTGATCGTGTCTCAATCCCCATAGAGGAGAACGACTCAAGAAAACATTCTTTGTTAACTTACATAAATACCAGAACAAGGTTTGCTATTGACTGAATACTTGATGAATTACCATTTTAGTCCACCTTTACATTTCTATAATCCTTTGCACGTGGGAGACCTGAAAACATTTTTGCATGCCAAGATACTCAGTTTGAACTAACCTGTTTTTTTTTTAACAGATTGGAAAAGAGGAATCAACATTTGTAAATATCAATAAGAAATCCAGTCTTCAGGACGCTAATGTAAGGTCTGTTGCTTCTCGTTGGAATGGGGAAATGATGCTCTGTGTAGTCAACATTAACCTTGAAACATTGCTCAAGCAGGAACTAGCTGATGAAATCAGAGAGGAAAAATGAAGCTAAGAGAACAGGAGCTCAAAAACCCAGCTCAAACACCTGCCTGTGAGCCTCAGGAAGACTTCTTAGTCTCAGTTCTAATATTGCTATGTGCTGTGCTTAGAAAGACCTCCAAAGCTTTGGTTTATCTTTCAAACATGCAGATCTGACCTTGTTGTGCTCCTCTGTAAAGTCCGTTAGAGGCTCTGCTCTCAGAGTGGAGTCCAGCCTCCTTAGCAGAGCACAGGAGGCTCTTTCTGACTTGGCTTGGACTCACCACCCTTCCCTGGGCCCAGGGACACCTGCCTCGTGCTCAGCTCCCTGCCAGTACTAGAATCACACAAGTTTATTATCGCTCCCAGGACACTCCCTCCACCACCCAAACCCAGAGAAAACTCTTGCTCCCCTGATTGCTCAGAGAGCAAAAACTTCCCCTCTAGGCCCGAGTGAGTAGCAACCTATAACTCATGGCAGCCCCGGTACCACCTTGGTGGTCTGCTGACACCTGCAGGGGCTCCCCAGGGGAAAGTTCCCCCAAATGGGTCCAAGGACAACGGCATCAATGTCTCCTGTTAAAGACACCAAGTCCAAGTTCCACTTCAGAACTTTCAGATCCTGTGTACGTATGTGTGTGTGTGTGTACGTGTGTGTGCATATGTGTGTGTGCGTACGTGTGTGTGTTTGTGTGTGTGTATGTTTGTGTGGTTGGGGTGGGTGGTGCCGTTGGGGACAGAAGTCAGCATTTTGACAAACAGTTCAGGTGATCTAGAACTACTGCCCTAGGGGATTCTTATATTGATGCCCAAAATGAAAGTTAATATTTCTTGCTGGGCATGGTGGCACATGCCTGTAATCCCAGTACTCGGGAGGCTGAGACATGAGGATCCCAAGTTCGAGGCCAGCCTCAGTAACTTTGCGAGACCCTGTTTCAAAATAAAGAATAAAAAGGGCTTGGGGCAAAGCTCGGAGGTAGATGCCCCTGGATTCAATCCTCAGTACTGGGGAAAAAAAAGTTAACATTTCTTTACCTCACCTGACGATTCCCAGCCTGTGTTCTTGGTATCAATGTGTCTTCCTCCAGAGACACATACCCTGAGGCCCCTCATGGTGTGGCCCCTGCTTTCCCGCTACTTCTTATCCTTTGAGCTTCCACTGGGACCTCCCTCGTCAGCAGTTCCAGTGCCCTGCGTTCAGCCAGGTCTCCCACCTTGGTGGTCTTTCCTCCATCTGCTTACGAGTAGATTCCGTGAAGCCTTCCCGGATACCAGCCATTCCACCCGAGCAAGGTTTTGTGCCCCAAGGAGACAGAATCCTTCTAGGGACCATATGCAGTTTGCTCTGGGTTCCCAGCCCAAGGAACATGGTTACTGTTGCTCATTCCCATGTTTACTCAACAAACACTTAGCAGGTACTAACCACAGGCTAATCTCATAATGAGGCATCCGACAGAAGAGCACACGGAGGCCCGCCATGTTAATTAGCTTGTCAGGTGTCCCTTGCTGAGGGTCTCAACTTGTTTAGATGCTCTTTGGTGCTAGAAAGTAATTACTGGTTTTTGAAAAAGTGAAATTTAGTCATGACCCCCTTGAGAAGTGTGTTAAAGCTTTTCTTTAAAGTCACTGTTCAATTCTTCCCATCTGTTTAGAAAGCTAAAACTAACACTTAATTGTTAACATTTTCACCTGTAGGGAGAATTAAAATGTTTTAGAGCACGCCCTAAGGGTCTTCTGATTATTCGTTTTTCACATAAAATATTCTATGGTTCTTCATTTATATAAAAAATGTATTCTGTGTTATGTTTAAAATGGCATAGCTAAGCCAGGCATGGTGGCGCGTGTTTGTAATCCTAGTACTTGGGAGGCTGAGACAGGAGGATCCGGGTTCTTGGCCATTCTCAGCAACTTTGTGAGGCCCTCTGTAACTTAGTGAGACCCTGTTTCAAAATAAAAATAAAATAGGGATGAGGATGTAGCTCGGAGGTAGAATGTCCCTGGGTTCAATCCCCAATACCAATAAATAAATAAATAATAATAAAAAGGCATAGCTACCAGAGAATTGGAAAGTAAAACTGAGTTTACTTCATGTATTTTACTGGCAAAACCCGGTTATGAATCAAACCTTCATCTTGGGGGTGGGTGGGTGGCCGTTTGGGACAGGGTAATTTTATTTGATATCCCAATTATATTTAGTTCCCCACTTGCTATTTGTTTTTTGTTTGGGGATTTTCTGGGTTTTTTTTAAAATCATAATTATTAGCCAGGCGTGGTGGCACATGCTTGTAATCCCAGTACTTGGGAGGCTGAGACCACAGGATCCAGGTTTGCGGCCAGCCTCAGCTACTTAGTGAGGCCCTCCACAACTTAGTGAGACCCTCTTTCAAAATAAAGAATAAAAAATAGGGCTGGGGGTGTAGCTTGGAGGTAAAATGCCCCTGGGTTCAATCCCTAGTACCGCCAAAAAAAAATCATAATATTAAATAAGTACAGCAAAAAGGCAAAAACATGGGTTTCTTGATTATCGATGTTATTAAGATATAAATTAACTGAGAAAATAGTCTGCATGGCCAAACAAGACCATAAACCCTTTTTGTTGGTGTTGTTCTGTTGTTCTGTTGTGTCTCTAGAAGTCCTATCCCTATACGTGTGGAAACTGCCCAGCCAGCTGTGGAAAAGCCGGAAATCAAGCCTCCCCGCGTGAGGAAGTTAACCAGACAGTACAGCTTGTGAGTTCTGTACCGTGAATCTTCCCTTTGCAACACCAGAGATGCTACACGTTTGGTTATAAATGCTTCTTAGCCCTTCAGATCATTCCCAGAAAGCCGACCCCCAAATTCTGCTTATTTCCAACTTAGGTCATACGGGACCCAGACCTTTGTCCCTGAAAACATTGCCTACTTGCCATGTGTACTCATGATTGATCGCTGTGTCACAAATGACGTCGAAATTACGGGCACTGATCCCCTCCCAGCAGCTGGGGCTGGAGTCCAGCCTGGTTTAGCTGTGTTTCCTGTGTCAGGGTCTCCACAGGCTGGTTCAAGATGAAGGCCCATTCACACACAGTCGCTGTTCCTCAAACCCTCAGCTGTAGTTGCCCAGGCTTCCTCCCTCAGAGAAAACAAGAGAAGAGCCAGAGAGGGCACCAACAGGGGGAGAATAACCTAATCACAGTAGTGACACCCCGTCACTTTTTTTTTGGCGGTTCGGGGGATTGAACTCAGGGACATTTTACCTCCGAGCTACATCCCCAGCCCTATTTTTGATTCTTTCTTTTGAAACAGGGTCTCACGAAGTTGCGGAGGGCCTCACTGAGTAGCTGAGGCTGGCCGCGAATCCGGATCCTCCTGTCTCAGCCTCCCAAGGACTGGGATTACAAGCATGTGCCACTACGCCCAGCACACCCCATGACTTTTGCTACCTTCTACTCACTAGAAACAAGTCACAAAAACAGCTCAGGAGGGGGCACTGCATGGGAGCATGGATACTAGGACAGGGATCACCCAAGGCCAGAGCAGAAGCTGCCTTCCATGTTAGTAAAGGAGTAGCATGGGAGGCTGAGACCAGAGGATCGTAGATTTGAGGCCAGCATCAGCAACTTAGGCAGACCTTGTTTCAAAATAAAAAATAAAATAGGGCTGGGGGTGTAGCTTGGAGATAGAATTCCCCTGGGTTCAATCCCCAGTACCAGGAAAAAAAAAATGGTAGCATGGTATGTTGACAGAGCCAAAGCCCATCACCAAGTTCTGTTTGAGACCAGTAGAAGGATCCCTGTCTGTTCAGTTTAGCTTAACAAAAGTCAGTCTCTCTCTCTCTCATACTGAGGATTGAACCCAGGAGCATTCTACCTCCAAGCTATATACCCAGACTTTTTTATTTTGAAACAGGATCTCACTAGGTTGCTGAGGGTCTCGCTAAATTGCCGAGGCTGGCCTTGAACCTGCGATCTTCCTGTCTCAGCCTCCCATTGTACTGGGATTACAGGATTCTGCCACAATGCCTGGCTAACAAAAGGGGTCTCTTGACTATGGTGTGCACTGGACTGTTCTAGGCCTTGCCAAGGACTTTGCCAAAGGTGTTTGCCAAAGTGACTTTGACGATTTCCATCTGAAGAGTCACCGTGTATTGGAGGCAAAGGCAGAGTTTCAAATAGTTACAATCCAAAGAGGATAGGCAAGCGCTGTAGTAAGGGGTTGTGGTGGACTCAGACATGGTTGTAGTCACGATGGTAGTTCCCATTTCTTGACGTTGGCTGTGGCCCAGGTACTGTGCCTGGATGTGTGATTGGTCAGAGGGCTGCAGGGGGATCCCCGGACGCAGTGGGAAGCGTGGGGGCTCTGGAGCTGGAAAGGCTTCTGTTAGAGCCCTGGCCAGGTCACAGCTGTAAGCCCTTGGGAAATTTACTCTTTGAGCCATTCTTCCTTCATCTGTAAAATAGGTGAACTAATGCCTACCTCTGAGGAATTTCCTGAGGGTTAACATGAGAAACCCTCAGCAAGGATCCTAGCCACAGGATGTGCTCCCCTTCCTTCCTTCTCCAGGACCTGGAGACTTCTAGAAAAGATCACGTTTAGGAGGTCCCCAAGTGCCCAGGGTAGAACAGAGATGTAACTCCAGATGCGGTTCTTGAACAGCCATCTCAGGCCTGCCATTCACACCTGGTGAAGAGAGGAAGAGGCTTGCTCGGGGAGTTTTAGGGGCAGACACATTCCACCTCATTAGCTTTAATAGAAACTTCTGGCCGGGCGTGGTGGTGCAGGCTTGTAATCCCAGTACTTGGGAGACTGAGACAGGAGGATCGCAGTTTCTCAGCCAGCCTCAGCTACTTAGTGAGGCTCTCCACAACTTAGTGAGACCCTGTTTCAAAATAAAGAATAAAAAATAGGGCTGGGGATGTAGTTAGGAGGTAGAATGCCCTTGGGTTCAATCCCAGTACTTCAAAAAAAAAAAAAAAGAAAGAAAAAGAAAAAGAAACTTCTGGACAGTATAATGGCTGCATTTCCTAGGGAAGCCAACATGAATAGGGTTCAAATAATTAACAGTCCTAATGCTCTCTGGGGGACAGATTAAACCATGAGAACTTGCTCCCCAAAGACAAGGCTGGCAGGATTTGCCTTTCCTTTTACATTTTGAAACTCGAAATATTATCACCACCCATTTGGGATATGTAGTCATGATTGAAATAATGACTGACTGGTAGGGGGCCTGAAAGGAAAGAAAATTTTCATTCATTCACCAAATTGGCTCTTTTAAGAAAACCCTTTTCAAACCTGTAACTTAAAAAGCATGTTTCTAAAGCTGCCCCCAAAGTATTCCACTTGGAAAAATCCAAATGGTATCATTTCCCCATTACTAGAAAATAGCAAAATGAATGGATGGGATTGTTCCAGTATTAAGTTTTTGTCTCAAAAATAGTTCTTACATCTTTGACACTGGTTACTGCTCATTTCTTTAGCTCATCGATATTGATAAAGCTGGTCCACACGTAGTCAGAAACACAGTGGAAAACTCGGGTTTCCAATTTTCTGGAACGATTTTCTTCATTATTATTTTTGAGATACAGATGTTTGTCCTCTTATAATATTCCTAGTTCCTAGGCCTAAACTATGTATTTTACTTTTCTTCACCAAGACTATCCTAACACTTAGGTGCTCTGAACAACTTTGTTGTTTGTTTTGTGGTACTGGAGACTGAACTCAGGCATTCTACCTCTGAGCTACACCCCCCAGACCTATTTCATTTTTTATTTTGAAACAAGGTCTCACTAAGTTGCTGAGGCTGGCCATGAACCTGTGATCCTCCTTTCTCAGCTTCCCAAGTACTGAGATTATAGGCGTGTGCCACCATGCCTGACTTTGAACTAGTTTTTAAACCATGGCTTTTAAGGATATAAACAAAAACCTCAGCCATGTTCCCTGGAAATAGGACAGAGAGGAAAAGTATGGTCACTGTGTGCAGAGAGAAGGGAGAGGCAGAGGAACTCTGCCGAGTTTGGGGCAGGTAAAGAGTCATGTTTACATTTATGGCTAGTGTGTTTAGAAGATGGCAAGTAAGCCCAGCACAGTGGTTTGGGCCTGTGGTTTAAGCTACTCAGAGGCTGAGGCAGGAGACTCACTTGAGCCCAGGAGTCTGAGGCCAGCCAGGGCAGCACAGCAAGACTCTGTCTCAGAATAAAGAAAGAGAGAAGATAGTGAGCTGCTTTACCTTTTTCCAAAATATAGCGTTACTGTCTACTTAAACACAGTGAAAATGCCTTCAAAAACCCAATAGGGAAGACATAAAAGCTCAAAGAGAAAGTAACCAATTTCCCAGAATCCTTCCATCAAAAATGACCAATAGGAGCTGGAGGTGTAGCTCAGTGGTAGAGCGCTGGCTTAGCGTGCCGTGGGTTCATTCCCAGGACCGCCAAAAAATAAAAAGCAAACAAAAAAGACCAGTGTTCACAGCTGATAACTATTACTTTAGACATGTTTCCATGCATATGTTGCTAAAATAGAAATTATTTCAGCCAGGCGTGGTGGCGCATGTTTGTGATCCCAGTACTTGGGAGACTGAGACCAGGGGGTCTGGGTTTGCAGCCAGCCTCAGCTACTTAGTGAGGTCCTCTGCAACTTAGTGAGACCCAGTTTCAAAATAAAGAATAAAAATTAGGGGGTGTAGCTCGCAGGTAGAATGCCCCTGGGTTCAATCTCCAGTACCGCAAAAAAAAAATTATTTCAAGGCAAAGATCTTCTACACATAAAATTTTACTTATTAAGATGTTGTTTTGAAGCCGGTGTGGTGGCACATGCCTATAATCCCAGTACTTGGGAGACCGAGACAGGAGGATTACAGGTTCGAAGCCAGCCTCAGCTACTTAGTGAGGTTCACATCAACTTAGGGAGACCCTGTCTCCAAATAAAAAATAAAACAGGGCTGGGGGTGTAGCTCAGAGGTAGACTACCTCAGGGTTCAATCCCTAGCACCACACACACACACACACGCAAAGATGTTGTTTTGTGAATTTAACATGAATTTACCTCAGAAGCTGAGGGAAAATTAGAGGACTTGCTGAATTTTAGGTATGTTTCTTTGTCATAAGATCTAAGTTAAGACAAAAAATTAATTAAAAAAACATGAAGAATTTGGAGCTTTTTAGACTACTGGTTGACTTCTTGCTGTGAAAGATGAACTATATTGTTAAAAGGCTTTTTATGTAAAAGCAGATAGTAGCTATGCTTTTAAGGATATAATTTTTGTAATGAGGTAAGGATTTTACCCCACTCCTCCACTTAACTATCTATGTGACTAATTTTTTTTTTTTGCGGTACTGGAGATTGAACCCAAGGGGATTCTATCTCCAAGCTACACCCCCAGCCCTATGTTTTTGTTCTTTATTTGGAAACAGGATCTCACTAAGTTGCGGAGGGCCTCACTAAGTAGCTGAGGCTGGCCGTGAACCCGGATCCTCCAGTCTCAGCCTCCCAAGTACTAGGATTACAAGCGTGTGCCACCACGCCCAGCTTGTGACCAATTTTTTTTTTAAATGAGGTACATTTTTTTTTGTGGCACTGAGGACTGAACCCAGGAGCATTCTACCACTGAACTATACCCCCAGACATATTTTATTTTTTATTTTAAAACAGGGTCTCACTAAGTTAATGAGGCTGGCCTCGAACCTGCAATCCTCCTGTCTCAGCCTTCCAAGTACTGGGATTACAGTGTGTGCCACCATGTCCCGGCTGAGGTAAAAATAAAATTTAACCCAATTCCTCCACTTAACTAGCCCTGTGACTTTGAGCAGGTAATTTCACAATCAGCCACAGAACGTCACATCTGATTCTCTGAAGAATGGAGAGCATAATACAAGGTTGTTGAGAAAATTAAATGGGTGAACGCACTAGTAAACTGATCTGATCAGGGAGATAAGTCATGGTGCCAGGCCAGACTTCTCCTCCCTTGTCACTAGCCTCCTGTCTAGTGTCCTTTTCTTCCTGGGTCACCTCCTTCCAGCAGAGAGGTTGTAAGACCAGAGCTACTTGGCCCCAAAACAAATTTGTCCAACTCCTCCCCTGTAATCAGTTTATCACACCTCGGGGACAGTTGCTATTATGCCACAAAAGAGGCCAGTGGCAGGAGTGGTGACGCATGCCTGTAATTCTAGTACTTGGGAGGCTGAGACAAGAGGATCCCAGGTTTGAGGCCAGCTTCAGCAATTTAGCAAGGCCCTCAGCAACTTAGTGAGGCCGTATTTCAAAATTAAAGACAAAAACAGGGCTGGGGGTATAACTCGAAGGTAGAATGCCCCTGGGTACACACACACACACACACACACACACACACAAACACACACACACACACACACACACACACACACACACACACACTATGACCCAGCAACTCCAAGGTGAAATTTTAATAAGCAAGGAGTCAAGCAGGTATTTGTACACCCATGTTCATAGCAGCATTATTCACCATAGTCAAAAGGTAGAAACAACCAAAGTGTCCATTAACAGATGAATGGATAAAAAAGTGTGGTATATCCATTCAGTGGAGTATTTTCCACCATGAAAAGGAATTACATTTTAATATCTGCCTCAACACATGAAGAGACCTTGAGAACACCATGATGAGTGAAATAAACCAGACCCAGAGAACATATACTGTTTGATTCCACTTATATGAGGTACCTAGAAATGGCAAATTCATCCAGACAGATAATAAGAATAGATGTTGCCAGAGGCTGTGGGAAGGGAGCCATAGAGAGAGGTTGTTCAGTAACAATACAGTTTCTGCTGGGGTTGATGAAACGGTTTGGGGACAGATAGTGGTGATGGTTACACAACATTGTGAACATATTTAATGCTATGGAATTGTATACTTACAAGTGGCTAGAATGATAAATACTACATATTTATCATCATATGTATGATATATAAAATGTATATATATTATATGTATGATATATAAAAATGTATGTATATATATATATTTTTTTTCAGTACTGGGGATTGAACCCAGGGGCATTCTACCTCCAAGCTACACTCCTAGCCCTATTTTTTATTCTTTATTTTGAAACAGGGTCTCACTAAGTTGCAGAAGGCCTCACTAAGTAGCTGAGGCTGGCTGCGAACCCAGATCCTCCGGTCTCTGCCTCCCAAGTACTGGGATTACAAGCATACACCACCATGCCCGGCTCATGATATATATATATATATATATATATATATATATATATATATATATGTATTTTTACCACAATCAAAAAAACAGAACAAAACAAACAAAAACCCTGGCAAATGTTGGAAAATCCAGCCCCAATTTGCTCTGGAAAAAGTCATTATATAGCCGGGCATGGTGGTGCATGCCTATAATCCCAGTACTTGGGAGGCTGAGATAGGAGGATTGTAGGTTCAAGACCAGCCTCAGCAATTTAGTGATACTCTCAGCAACTTAGTGAGACCCTGTTCAAAATTAAAAAAATAATAATAAAATAGGGCTGGAGGTGTAGCTCAGAGATTGAATACCTCTGGGTTCAATCCCCAGTACCACACCAAAAAAAAAAAAAAGTCAGTGTCTTAGATTATGTCTACTGGACATCGGGTGGATGTCTGTGGAGGGCACCCACCCCCACCCCAGCCTCCCTGCACTCCTCACAGCCTGTGTATTATTGTAATGAGCAGAGCTTCATGTGCTTTTAGTAACCGCAGTGATGAAGACGACCTCCCTCCAGACCTGGCTGAGGCAGTGGGAGTGACCACAGCCCCAACCACAGACACCACTGCTGCCACACCAGTCGCAGTGCCGCTGGCGTCCCCCAAGGTCCAGAAAGTCAGCTCGCCTCAGAAGTCAGAAGGCAAGAGCCCGCTGTCCCCAGGGGCCAAGGTATGAGAAAGAGCCCTGAGGAGTAGCTGCAACTACTGCGTCTATTTAATAAGTGGCATTTAGCATGTGCATTTAATATTTGCATAATCAACTGTGTATATTCATTTAAAAAGAACAGCAGAGCCGGGGCGTGCTCTCCCAGTTTGTAATCCCAGTACTTGGGAGGCTGAGATTGGAGGATCCGGTTCACGGCCAGCTTTAGCTACTTAGTGAGGCCTCCGCAACTTAATGAGACCCTGTTTCAAAATAAAGAATAAAAAATAGGGCTGGGAGTGTAGCTCAGAGGTAGAATGCCCCTGGGTTCAATCCCCGGAACCGAAAAAAAAAAAAAAAACAGACCACCAGGTGCAGTGGCAAACCCCTATAATCCCAGCTACTTTGGAGACTGAGGCAGGAGGATTGAAAGTTGGAGGCCAGTCTGGGCAACTTGGTGAGAAACTGTCTCAAGACAAAAAAAATCAAACAAATGAGCCGGGCGTGGTGACACATGCTTGTAATCCCAGTACTTGGGAGGCTGAGACAGGAGGATCCGGGTTCGCAGCCAACCTCAGCTACTTAGTGAGGCCCTCCGCAACTTAGTGAGACCCTGTTTCGAAATAAACAATAAAAAATAGGGCTGGGGGTGTAGAATGCCCCTGGGTTCTATCCCCAATACCCCAAAAAAACCCAACAAACAAAAAATGGGGGTAGGGATATAGCTCAGTGGTAGAGTGCCCCTGGGTTCAATCCCATTACCACAAAAACAAAAAACTCAGCAAAGCATGTTTCATATACCCTGTCCCCAAAATATAAGCCAACCATTTATGGGAGACACAGTATGATACAATACCATGTATACTGTTCAATAACAATAGGGTTTCTGTTGGTATTGAGGAAAAGGTTTTGGGGACAGATAGTGGTGATCTTAAATTTAAGAGTAATTTAAGGGATTCTTTTGTGTTTTTTTTTTTTTTGCGGTACCGGGGATTGAACCCAGGGGCGTTCTACCTCCGCGCTACACCCCCGGCCCTATTTTTTTATACTTTATTTATTTATTTATTTATTTATTTTGCGGTACCGGGGATTGAACGCAGGGGCGTTCTACCTCCGCGCTACGCCCCCGGCCCTATTTATTATGCTTTATTTTGAAACCGGGTCTCACGAAGTTGCGAGGGCCTCACTAAGGAGAGAGAGAGAGAGAGAGAGAGAGACAGGGAGAGAGAGAGAGAGCGCTGAGGCTGGCTGTGAACCCGGATCCTACGGTCTCTGCCTCCCAAAGTACTGGGATTACAA
>PVJS01058780.1:0-11672 GCA_004027185.1 Glis glis | reverse complement strand
GCCCCCGGCCCTATTTTTTATACTTTATTTTGAAACTGGGTCTCACGAAGTTGCGGAGGGCCTCGCTAAGGAGAGAGAGAGAGAGAGTGAGAGAGAGAGAGACAGAACGAGAGAGCTGAGGCTGGCCGCGAACCCGGATCCTCCGGTCTCCGCCTCCCAAAGTACTGGGATTACAAGCGTGCGCCACCACGCCCGGCTCCTAGAATATATTTATGCTAATCGGTATCTTTAAAAATGAATTTAAAATACATGGAAATGGAAAAAGCATTTTCGATGAGATATAATTACATGACAAAAATTCTAAAATCCAGTTGCCTTAAGCTGCAGCAGTAGATAAAATCAGATAATTATAACCATTCATTACTTGTCCTTTGTGATAAGAAGAGTGGAAACTAAGCTTTAATATTTGATCTTTAAACTAGTCAGGAGGTTAGAGGAAGTTCCTCTTTGAGAAAAATACTATGAATTGGAATGTTTGTGATCTAAATTGTGTCTGTTGAAGATATCTAAGATGAAAGAGGTTAAGCTTTTACATCAACTTAATAGGCAACCAAGTGCAAGGCATTCTGAATCCTCTTGCAAATGTTCCCCCAGAAATATTTTGATTTTATTCCTATCTGTCCAGTTAGTCTTGAGTTGCTTTGGGAAGAAGCACTATCACAGAATAGGGGTAATCACAGCTTCAGGAGCTGGCCTGACTGAGATCTCTGATTCACTGAGTGCAGCCTGGAATCAGGAGTCCGACTCTAAGGAATCCCCGGATCAGTAAATGGAAAGAAAGGAAAGCCCCTGGATGACCACACATGCAAACTTGTTTGTAAATTTTGACTTTTAAGAAATAAAGAATGTATACTTTTATTTTATTATATTTATGGTAAGTTACCTACTGAACTCCTATTGGATTCTTCAGTTCACTGTGTTTCAAAAGCTATCGGCTCAAGGTCAGTTGTATGCTTGACTGTCTCTAATGAGGAATTTTAATACTGACCCAAGAAAATAGATTAACACTGAGAAACAATGTGTAGTGTTTACTCATCTTTCTTTTCATACTGATTTAATACATTCAAATATAACTAACAATTCTTTTTCATTTGTGATTGAGATTTTAAATGAATAATTGATTAATTGGTTGATAGAACAATTATTAAAGATCTCTTTGTGCCAAATACTGAGTTAGACCCTGGAAGTACAACTACGAATAAGATTAACATTGTTCCTTGCCATTATAGACTGATGTATAAGGAATTACTGCAGGAGACAAGACTTCTAGCCCAGAGAAGCTTTGAGTGTCTCTGAGGTCAGTTGTATGGGTATAATACTAATAGTCTATCTCCATATTGAAAAAGGCTGCTTAGTACCTATAATATGTGGATATTGAGCTCTAAGTGTGCAGGTAGAGAAATCAGATCAAAATATAAGGTAGGTTTAAGAACAAACAGCTTTATAAAATGATCCAGACCAATTTCCAGAGCCCTTTGGATAGGACAAATAATCCAGGATCTCCAGAGAATCATATTATGATCTACTGGATTCTTGATTTGGATTTATCTGTGTATGCACTAAAAGAAAAAACAAAAAAGTCTGGGCTTTCTTTTGTAATCAAGACTAAGAGGGTTTTATTGAGTATAGTTGCATTTCCTCTCATTACAATTATGTTGTTGATTTCAATACACAAACAAAACTAACATTTGATATCTGTCCTACCATTTTCCATGGCAGAAAAAAAAGAACAAGATGAACTTTTGTTTGCTCACTCAATCTGTAGGAATTCAGTATGTTATGGAAAAAATGGGAACATTATTTTATGACCCAAATAAGTCCACTAACATTTACTGTGAGCTTACAGTGTGCCTGGTCTGGTATTATATTTGCCTTATTGCATTTTTTTCTTTTAATTCTCAGTACCATGCCTATTAAAAAGTACTGCTTTGGATGCCATTTTATGCATGTCAAATGACCACAAAATATTCATGTCGATAATCATTCCATCTGCCCTGATTGGAAAAACTAGGATATCAATAGCCTTATATCTGCTTTTTAAAAATACATATTTACAAAGATAAAAATTAACATCAACAATTTTGAAAATGAAGTCACAAGACATTTGATATTCTTCTTTCCAGTCTTTGTCTATATATGTTTATATTTAACAAAGTTGCAAATAGAATGTGCACACAGATAATTCTGTATGCTTTTAACAATTTGATGTCAAAATAAGATAAAGCCTTAGAAAGCCAGAGAATCATTATACTAATAAAGGATAATTAATTTAATATGATGCCATTTCTCTCTGAGCTTGGTGAACAGCAAAGCACCAAATAACATTTTGTACACCAACAGAATTTGGATAGCCTCACAGGTTTACATAATAGGATTTTGCTTGAAGTGGGTTCACCCTCATTTGAACTCTTCCTGCATTTTTTCATATCCCTCTATGACATTCAATATATGCTATCTTCCTCTGCAATTATTTGTATGCATGTCATCTCTTGAACTAGATTATAAACTTTGAGCTCAGGGAGCATTCCTTATATCACTGTACCTTCTAAAAATTAAGAATTCAATAAATATTTGCTAAAAGAATGAATACATGAATATTAAAAGTAGAACAAGTACAATTCAGTATGAGATTTACAAATGTGCAGAAAAAAAATATATCCGCATTACTTTAAAAGAAAGGCCAAGAAATATTTTAAAAGAAGTACATTTCAGAGAAAGGAGATCACCTGGAACTTTTTAGTAATAGAAAATGTTAAAAGTTCAAACCAGTGTCCAGGTACTTTCTCTTAATTTCCTCCTGTCAGTGTGTCAACAAACAAGGGACACTGGTATTACTCTAAATTATTAAACAACATTTACCGAAGTAAGAGAAATATACTGTGGGGCTACATCAGTATTATTACAAAATATTTCATCTTTTGGGATTGTTCTAACCTACCATCATCATCCTTGGGACAGATAAGAGATGCAGGCATTTGAAAGATGGCTGACTAAAACCACCTCCTAATACTGAATAATAAACACTTCCTTTTAAATGGAAAATTAATGTCATGAAGACAGGTAGAGAAGGAATTTTTCTTTGTTAGAGTGACATCCTAGCTAAAATCAACTTGTTCAAATAGACATCTAACTGATTCTTGAAAAACTACTTGTACCATAGAAGAATTTAACCCAGTTACATCAATCAAGTCTGCCATGTTTTCTGTATTTTTCTCCTCTCATTTCTGAATTTTAAGCCCTTATTTTGAATAAGACAAGTAAAATATTTGTACCAGAAACTATTAAACTGTTTAGAAGTACCTGGGATGCACAAAATACCAGTTGCCTTTACTTTCTGGTTTCCAAGTCTGTAAAATTCATATGAGAAGAAGTGACTATATTGAGCCAAAAACTGAAAGTTTAAGGAGAGCAAAATATAAACAGTCTCCCTAATCTTGAAATCTTAAGTTATTCTCCAAATTATCAGGCTGTGAAGGTTCATGATGCTTGTCCCTGAAGGTGTGGCATCGATCCATCAATAGGGATTTAGGAGCCACTTTGCAGAGGAAATGATTTTCAGAGTGACAGGGCATACTAATGGACCTCTTTGTGGAATTCTGATAAGAATGGGAGGTAGTGTGGTTGTGGGGACTGTAACAGAACAAACTATTTATACTTGGGCTGATGCTGACCTGGATAATGCAATCCTCTTTATCTTGTTCTACATAACAATATATGCAAATTAAGACAGGACTATGAGAATTTTCTTGCCCATGATGCTTTGCTCTCTCATTACTCAGATGGCTGACCCTCTTTTATCCATTCAACACTGTTGCAAAGTTATTTCAGTGCTAATATTCCACATATACAACCAAAAAATACTGAGAGTTTTGGATTTTTTTCTTAGAGAAAACATAATAATGAATATTTTACCCTGGCTAAATTTATTTCTTGTAAATAGAAAAGTCTCACCAGAGAGCAAAATGAGTCTTTGAGAATTGCATATGCAACTGCCTCCCATAGATGGAGCGTACAAACCTTGACTGTTTTCATTCAACGAGGAATGCCAAGACAAAATTGTTTCTCATTTCCTTGTCATTTAATTTTCCTGTTAAGACTCTATATATAGGTTGAGTTGCTAGAGCTTAGCATGGAGGTCTTTTAGTGGAGAAATTTTTAAAAGAAATTTTGTTTTGTTTCTTATGATTGTGTGTACCCAAGATATTTTAAATTAAAAAAAAATCCACTCTGAAAGGATGTTGAAATAACATGTTCACTTTTACCTGGAATAACACAATAAAAATAGCACTGAATGAAGTTCATTAACTTGTTTCCAAGGGATTAATTCAATTCAACAATGTTCACTTTTTACTTCAATACTTCATGACTTATGATGACTCACAGTCCACCAAAATTGGAATTAGCTTGTTGCTTGTTGAAACTATAGAATCCTAGCCTCCTCCCTTACCTCCATCCCATGCAACCGAATCTATCATACCAGGCATATGTAAATCACCATAAAATGTTTAATAATTACTGCCAGCAAATGTCATCTTCACTTATTCAAGGTAGATAGGGTCTTTGCCTTTAACTTTTTTTTCTATCTGCAAACTGTTCAAATTAAGATAATTCATTTAAGCTACCTTAATCTCAATTTCCTCATTTATAAATGTGATACTACATCAATGTTTCCCGACATTCAGCCCTGTCATATATATTATGCCATACTTGCATGCCTCCTATATTGTCATTAATATTTTCTTTAAAATAACATCCTGAAAGTATTAGCTATATTTTTAAATGCAGAAAAGTTAACACATGCTCATAAAATATTGACTTTTTTTGCGGTACTGGGGATTGAACCCAGGGGCATTCTACCTCTGAGCTATGCCCCCAGTCCTATTTTTTATTCTTTATTTTGAAACAGGGTCTCAGTAAGTTGTGGAGGCCTCACTAAGTAGCTGAGGCTGGCCGAGAACCCGGATCTTCCTGTCTCAGTCTCCCAAGTACTGGGATTACAAGCGTGCACCACCACACCCAGCTCAAAATATTGCCATTTTAAATCTTGGCTTTAAATAATTACTGCATTGCAATTATACATCATAGTGAGGTTCAATGTGATGCAAACAGATGCACACAGTTCTTGGTGCATTTCCTTCCACCTCCCACTCCCCTTTGGCTTTACAAACTTGCTGATGAAAAAGTATGTTTGAATCAATGTTCAGTTCATGAATTATCTTTCCCTTGGCACATTTAGTTTCTTGACATATAAAATTGCACACCATACTTTGAACAAAATTTACATTTAATACTGCTCAGTTATTTTTAAATTACAGATTAAAATGGTATCACTTTTATGGATATACATTTGAATTCTACCTAAAACAAATATTTTCAAAATCAATTGAGAAACTATAAACACAAATTTAAGAATAGTCAAGTCTATATCCAAAAGTACTTGAAAAAAGAAAATAAAATGGTTTTAAACACACAAAACAAGTGTTTGTTTAGAAGAAAAATCTTTGGAGGGTTATGAATTCCCTGAATACCTCTATAACTTAATTGACAGCAACTTTAATTAAGTTTCTCTACAAGCCAGCTTGTCAAAGTCCCCAAACCCTTGCATTATATTTGGTGAGTTTTCATATGGGAAAAAAAGAGACGAATTCTCTGTAGCTTCTCTATTTAAATTCTATTCTTTGATCATTCGTACAAATGCTGTCACAATTTATTTAAAATTTTCCGATATAATAACTCTTCTTTAAAAATAATACAAAGAATGACAGGAATTTAGTGTATTTCCTTGAACACAATTCTATTAATATGTTTACTGCTGTTTTGTTTTGTTTTGCCATTATTTAAATGGAGGTAAGAGACACATTTAAAACAGAAGATACTATATTTGATTTAAAATTAACTAAAGGCTAATGAGTAGCATGCTATCTTAATCATTACTAAAAAAACAAAACTCCTTCATTCTCTTATTCTAATTGGGATAGACTACATTTGAAATAACATAGTCTAAATCACTTGCAGACTGCTAGGAAAGGACCACATTTTATGAGTATCAACAATAAAAGCTCCTGGAGATCTGGATATTCAAAGGCTGAAGATTTACATAATGAAAACCTCCTCGCCCCTCTCCCCCCATTTTAATTCTTGCTCCTTTTTCTTTCTGAATCTAAGAGGAATAGGGAGAGGTGAAAGTTTCAGGGCAGGGCTCTTTAACAAAGATAATTAGAGGAAGCATAAGTTAGTCTGTAATATGGCTAAATTTCCCTTTTTATACCCCTCACGTGTTCGAAAATTGCTTGGCAAGGCGAGTTTACTTTTTGGCAAAAAAGGGTGCTCCCAGGTGTGTAAGACAGCACACCTCACAAAGAACTTGGTGGGTCTTATATCCCTGAAACAGAGCTCCTCCTGAGCTGAACTCCTATTGGCGGGAGTTCCAGCTTCACATTCTTCCTGGTCAGCAAGAAGGGAAGATGGGGATAGTCTACACCTGCAGTCTCTTAAGAGATGCTAATTTGGGGAAGGAATGTAAGTCCCTACCAGGTTACAAAATGGCAGTTTAAGTTAAACTACTCCTTTGACAGTAAAGATACAAGTATATTCTCACATAAGTAGAACATGAGAAGTAATTTTTGGCTCTAGGTAAATGTCATTTGACAGTGGCAACATATCTACCTTCTTAACTTTTATTACCTAATATAAACATAGAAAATCAAGAGTTGAATGTAGAATATAAACTATAGCAAGGTTAGAATTCAAATCTACTTTTAATAATTAATTTAACAATGAAATGATTTTTTGAAAATACTCAGAATTGTTGGATGTTTTAAAAAATGAACTTTGAAAACACTAGACTGGTTCCTAGCTGAAATTGACTAGCTTCTGTAAGAGTTTGATTTCTCTATATCTCAGTTCCTATTCTTCTGTTTTTTTTTTTTTTTTTTTTTTTTTTGCAGTACCGGGGATTGAAGCCAGGGGTGTTCTACCTCCGCGCTACACCCCCGGCCCTATTTTTTTTTTATACTTTATTTTGAAACCGGGTCTCACGAAGTTGTGGAGGGCCTCACTAGGTAGAGAAAGAGAGAGAGAGAGAGAGAGAGAGAGAGAGAGAAAGAGAGCTGAGGCTGGCCGCGAACCCATATCCTTTGGTCTCCTCCTCCCAAAGTACTGGGATTACAAGTGTGCGCCACCACGCCCGGCTTCTATTCTTAACAGTAATAAAATTTGTTCTGTCTCCTTTGAGGTGTCTGTGAAAACTACATTATAGATTAGATTTGAAGACCTTAATAAACTAGAAATCTAAATGATAATGAATATTTCCCAGGTGATATGATTCAAAGAAGCAAAATAAAAACAAGTGAAAACATTCACTTTATGAAATTTAAGCTCTATTATATCCAAATTTCTTTCTTTAATTTTTATATTCAATAGTACTATCATACTATATTTACTGTTTGTATTAATTTGCCTTTCCAAATCAAGAAAATTATTTTCTGTTTTTATTCTTTCAAATAATACAGTTTCGGTCATTCAATTCCATAATTCTAGGTAAATTTTAGTTAAAATTTAATGCAAATATATCTTTTTACCACAGAAAATTATGACACAAAATTATTAATTTTTCTTTACTTATGGAAAATTCCATAAATTAAACTTCATTCTTTTTCTTTCCTATTTTTAGTTTTTTTAAATACAATGGGATCTAAAGTTTTATTGATGTTCTAAAGGCCAGTTATATAGTGTTTAGGCAATACATTTAAACAGTTTTTTACACATATTCTTCCTTTGTAATTATATTTATAAATTGATATTAATAAAGAGCAAAGCAGTATTGGTGTTTCACATACATTTTCACTTCATCATAGTAAATTACTCAACACAATTATAGTGAGGACCACGTGTAATTTCTCTACTAGAAAATAAATTAATAGAAGTAAATAGCCTTTGATCAATTTTCAGAATCTTTTTTCTTAAATGAAAATTTAACACACACACCTGACTATGGATTTCTTGGAGAACATCTTTCTTTTTATATACAAATTCCACTATAAGTTTGATTTAATAAGACATATCCTGTCTCTTCTAAACAAGGAAACCCCAAAGAGAACCCCCCCAAGGTAGTCAAATGCATTTTGCATTTGAATTAAGCAAATTGTGTGTGTGTGTGTGTGTGCGCGCGCGCGCGCGAGCATGCGTGCACTCGCGCATGCACAGGTGCCCTCCCCCTGCACTGGGGATCAAACCCAGGTACTTTCTAACTCTGAGCTATACCACCAGCCCTTTTTAGTTTTTATTTCAAAACAGTGTCTCAAGTTGCTAAGGCTGCCTGGAACCTGCAATTCTCATGTCTAAGTCTCCCAAGTACTGAGGTTATGGGTGTGTGCTACAGTGCTGGCTAGGCTAAATTAAGCAAACATTTTGCACATAGAAAACATTAGATAACATTATTTCCCCCAAGTCTTTGGCAGGATGAAACCAAGAATACTGTTGTACATTTTGTTTCAATGTGATTTAAGCTATTGGACTCTGGAACCTTATATTGTTATCTTGAAAATGAAATGTTATCTAGAAATGAAAATATGTTTTTGAAACATATTTGTCAGTATTCAAAGTGAGTGTAAGTCTCTAAATTATTGCTTCTTTTACTTGGGTTTCTGGGTTATACCACATGTTCCTTGATTCACCAAGGGTCAGGATTCCACACTGAGTTACAGCTAAAAACAATCCCAGGGGTGCAGTTGATAGAAACTACTAGGACATAGTTTCAAAACTTTTGAGAACCAACTTAAACTTGATTTTAAGCAATCAACCTAATTGTATTTAACAGAATCATATAATCTTAGCATGTTATGAATCTTGTAGTTTAAGTTTTATATTTGGCATGTGGGAGACAAAAGCAAAACCCCCAAAATAACCTCTCAAATCTGAAGGGTTAAGTAACAAGAACTCAATGACCAAGTTAAGATGAGAAGTCAAACAGGTAGTGGGGTGGGACCTGAAGGGAATTATACCAGGAACAAGACCTAAGTGCACATCTCTTTGCATGAATTTGAACCTCACTTAGATATGTAATTACAATGGACCAATGAAAGTATTAAAAATTCAGGGAAGAATGTTTTTATTTCAATCTAATCATTGTTTATTCATCTAATACTGTGAGAAAGTTAAAACAAATGGGAGAAAGATATGGGAGGAAGGCAGGAGAAAATGTATATATATATATACATATATATATATAACACACACACACACACACACACACACACACACCTGTCTTGTTGGAGGAAAAAGCTAAAAATAATTTTTATTTAGCACCTTTGAATAGCACAAAAAGCAGTAGATAAGGAAAGAACTTTGTAGGCTAATTATATCATAACTTTGTCGTATGATTTTATACTGTTTCCTGCCAATTCTTAAAGTTTAAAATTAAGCTATGTATGTTCAGGCAACATAATTTTAAACTATAAAATAGTT
Organism: Glis glis; assembly: GCA_004027185.1. Classification (NCBI taxonomy): domain Eukaryota; kingdom Metazoa; phylum Chordata; class Mammalia; order Rodentia; family Gliridae; genus Glis; species Glis glis. The sequence continues at coordinate 2,207 of PVJS01058780.1, read as the reverse complement.
CAACATCATTAGCAATCAGAGAGATGCAAATCAAAACTACCCTGAGATTTCACCTAACCCCAATTAGAATGGCAATCATTAAAAACACAAACAACAACAAATGCTGGCGAGGATATGGAGAAGTAGGAACCTAATACACTTTTGCTGGGATTGCAAACTAGTACAACCACTTTGGAAAACAGTGTGGAGGATCCTCAGAAGAATGGGAATGAACCTACCATATGACCCAGCAATACCACTTTTAGGCATCTACCCAAAAGAATGGAAACTAAACTACCAGACTAATGCACGTGTATCTATGCTTATAGCTGCACAATTCACAATTGCCAAACTATGGAACCAGTCAAGATATCCATCAACAGATGAGTGGACTACAAAACTATGGGATATGTATACAATGGAATTTTACGCAGCCATAAAGAAGAACAAAATTATGTCATTTTCAGGGAAATGGATGGAACTGGAGAACATTATGCTAAGTGAGATTAATCAGTCACAAAAAGTGAAAAGTCGGATGTTCTCCCTAATATGTGGAAGCTAGGGAGAAAACAGGTCATAGGAGGGACTCCAGACAAAGGAGGAGAAACCTTAGTTGAGTGAAGAAGTCGACCTAACTGAGTGAGATAGGAGAGGGGAAGAGGGAAACATCTCAATGGACATGATGTACATACATAAACTTATCGAAGTCAATCACTATGCTGAGCAAGGGAAGGAGGGAAGTGGGAGGGAATAGAGTGGGAACCCCGGGAGGGCAAATGAGTGCTGTGTGCACGTATGCCTCTACCATCCTGAACTTCATCAAGATGTATGATTACAATGCAGCAATAAAATTAAAACCCTATAAAAGAGATTACTAATTAACTTCCCCTGTTCTTTGGTGGTGTGGCTTTTCTTTGTATCATGTCTAATGTATAGAACAATTTCTACGCATTCAAATATTTCATATTTCTCCACTACCAAAATAAATTATAGTTTTAAAGTTGAATGTCCTCTGTCAGTGTTCTTTTGAATTATTCTTTTTTTTAACCACATATTTCTTCTCTAGAGAAGTAATCAATTGGATGCCTTTTATTTATTTATTTATTTATTTATTTATTTATTTATTTTGCAGTACCGGGGATTGAACCCAGGGGCTTTCTACCTCCGCACTACACCCCTGGTCCTATTTTTTATACTTTATTTTGAAACTGGGTCTCACGAAGTTGTGGAGGGCCTCACTAAGTAGAGAGAGAGAGAGAGACACAGGGAGAGAGAGAGAGAGAGCGCTGAGGCTGGCTGCGAACCCGGATCCTCCGGTCTCCGCCTCCCAAAGTACTGGGATTACAAGCGTGCGCCACCACGCCCGGCTTTGGATGCCTTTGAGGAAGTGAGGAAGAATATATAAAACACTACCACAATTTTCACTCATTCATGTCATTGTTATAAGCACCTACATATCATAAGCCAAACAGTGTTCCACAAGTAAAGTACGAACAGTAACAAAGTGTTTGCCCTCAAGGAGCTTGGACTCCAGTGGAAGTAGATAAGTGGAAGTAGATTCTAGAAGAATATATATATGTGTATATGTACATATATTATAGTTACTATATAAGCATATAATGCACACACATTTCAGATATTGATAGTTGAAGTTAGGGAGGGTTGGAAGGCTTCTCTGGACAGGAGAGACTTGAATGGTTAGAAGGAAGCAATCATGTTCTGATTGCCTAAGGAAACATGTTTATAAGGAGAGAGAAATTATCATGAACGCTGAGAAGGATCTTGGCATACTCAAGGAAAGGCAAGTGGACCAGTGTAGCTAAGTGTCCATGAGATGAGGGAAGATGCAAGAGAAAGTCACATATTATCAGGTGGGATAATAGCAGACTTTATAAGTCAGACTACTCAGTTATTACTCTTCCCTCTGTTAATTAATGTAAAAATAAAATTTTAGATTTACCGTGTTTTGGAAACCCAGGTCACAGTGCCTGTTCCCTTTCAGACAGAGGACACACATGGGCCACTCAACTACTAGTTGCCATGGTCATTTTTGACAGAAAACTTCAGTTTGCTTGTTCATCGTCTATGTAAACCATAATCTGCAGTGTGTGTGTGTGTGTGTGTGTGTGTGTGTGTGTGTGGTATTGGGGATTGAACCCAGGAACATTTTACATCTGATTTACACCCCCAGCCCTTTTGATTTTCTGTTTTTTTTTTTTTTTTTTTTT
>PVJS01058779.1:0-11684 GCA_004027185.1 Glis glis | reverse complement strand
AAAGAAAGAAAGAAAGAAAGAAAGAAAGAAAGAAAGAAAGAAAGAATCTTGATAGGTTGCTGAGAGTCCCACTACTTGCTGAAGCTGTCCTCAAACCTGCGATCCTCCTGTCTCAGCCTCCCAAGTACTGAGATTACAAGTATGCACCAGCACTGGTGTTTGTTCATTTGTTTGTTTTTGCTTTTGCTTTTGTTTTTGTTTTTGTTCTTGAAACAGGGTCTCATTAAGTTGCAGAAGGCCTCGCTAAGTTGCTGAGGTTGGCCTCGAGCCTGTGATCCTCCTGTCTCAGCCTCCCAAGTACTGGGATTACAGGCGTGCACCACCACACCCGTCTTCTCAGCCACTTTTAAGTGTGCATTATGGTAGCATTGTACACTGTTGCACAACAGAGCTCTAGAATTTTTGCAACTTGTAATACTAAAACATTTCCCTCCTTCTCCTTAGCCCCTGGCAACTACCATTTTACTTTCTACTTCTAAGAGTTTGACTAATTTAGATACTTCATATGAGAAGAATCAAACACTATTTGTCCTCCTGCATGTCCTCCTCCATGTCTTAGCTCACTTAACATGACGTCCTTCCAGGTTCATCCATATTGTAGCCTATGACAGGATTTTCTTCATTTTCAAGGCTGAATAGTATTTCGCTGTATATATAGTGAACAATTTTGCCACCCATTTTACTGGTGAGTGGTAAAAAAGAATAAACTTGTCAAAATACAACTGTGTCGATTCAGTGCCTGCTTACAAAGAAAGACATTGCCTCTGACTAGCTCAAACATCTGAATTGTGGGTTATTAATTTGTCCTTAATTTATTCACATATCAAGTATGTACTGAAGTCTACCATGCTCCACTGTCCTGGGTGCATGAGAGAAGACAGACGGAGTCCCTGCCTTCAAAGGACTTCCTGCCCTGTGGGGCCCAGACCCACAGTGACAAGCCCAAGGAGCCCAGCCAAATGCTACAGGAGAAGAGGCTGGGTGTGGGGAGCGCCGGGGGGCAGGCCCTGGGCTCGGGCGAGAGTGGGGTTCATTGGGCAATGAAAGAGGGAGAAGCATTGGAAGAGACACAGCTATGGGTAGAAAAGTCCAGAAGAGCCCAGAGAATAAGCCGGCTGTGACGTCATAGAAAGGAGAGCAGGAAGCAATACACCTACAAGTACCCTTGCCAAAAAAGAGCTTGAGTCCAACCAGACCCCTGGGCAGACTCCCCACCTTGGCAAGATGGACATTTGGGGCCAGATCATTCTCTGCTGCAGGGTGGAGGGTGCTCTCCTACATACTGTGGATGTTTAACAGCGTCCTTGGCCTCTATCTGCTGCATACCAGGAGCACCCACCCAAGTGTGACAACCGGAAGTGTCTCCAGACACTGCTAAATTTCCTATCAGAAGCAAAAGTTCCTCATTGAGAGCCACTGTTGGAGCCGGGCATGGTGGCACACGCTTGTAATCCCAGTACTTGGGAAGCGGAGACTGGAGGATTGGGGTTCACGGCCAGCCTCAGCTACTTAGTGAGGCCCTCTGCAACTTCGTGAGACCCGGTTTCAAAATAAAGGATAAAAACTAGGGCCGGGGATATAGCTCGGGGGTAGAACGCCCGTGTATTCAATCCCCAGTACCGCAAAAGAAAAAAAAAAAAGGAGACCCACTGTTGTACTTGAAAAGCTTCGAGGTGATGAGGGCTTCGGGAGTGGCTAGATCCGGGCTCTGACTCTGTTTCTTCGCTTTCTTTTTCCTTTTCTTTTTTTCCAGTTCCCCTCTCCCCTGTGCCAGCATCATCTTGAATCTGGCTTTGTTCAATGTGTTAGAGCGGCTGCAACAGCTCCAGGCCCCACATCCACATACATGGGTTAAAAAAACAAAACAACAACAACAAAAAAAAAAAAAACAGTTTTCCCCCTCTCCATTGCACTGAGCAAAGGCCTGACTTCTCTCTACTTATGCTAATGGGAATCCTGCCTCCTTCCCTGTCCTCATCACGACTGTCAGGGGAAGACACTGCACTCATTGGCTTGAGCTAATGCTTGTTGTCTATCTCTGAATCAACGTATTCATGTACTTTTAAAACATTAAATGCCAGACAGGGGATGCAGCTCAGTGGCAGAGCACTTGCCGAGCATGCACAAGGACCTGGATTCAATCTTCAGTACCACAAAAAAAATATTTTGTAGCTGGGCGTGGTGGCGCACGCTTGTAATCTCAGTACTTGGGAGGCTGAGACCAGAGGATCCGGGTTCTCGGCCAGCCTCAGCTACTTAGTGAGGCCCTCTGCAACTTAGTGAGACCCTGTTTCAAAATAAAGAATAAAAAATAGGGCTGAGGGTGTAGCTCAGAGGTAGAATTCCCCTGGGTTCTATCCCCAGTTCCGCAAAAAGAAAAAAATATTTTGAGTGTGGCAGATGGAAGAGTATGGGGGATTGAACCCAGGGGCATTCAACCTCCAAGCTACACCCCCAGCCTTTTTTATTTTTTATGTTGAAACAGGGTCTCACTAAGTTGCTGAGGGTCTTGCTAAATTGCTGAGGCTGGCCTCAAAACTGCGATCCTCCTGTCTCAGCCTCCCAAGTACTAGGGTTACAGATGTGCACCACCACACCAGGCATGTGTCTTGTGTGTGTGTGTGTGTGTGTGTGTGTGTGTGTGTGTGTGTGTGTGAATGCCTACTATTATATCCCCCATGTATCCTTCCAATAAATTCTCTTTTCTGTTTAGGTTAGTTGGCAGAAGAGTCTGCTCTTAGCAACCAACCAAGAGGTCTTAATTAAGACAGCCCGTATCTGCAGCATTTTGAGAGGAGGTCCTGACAATCCAGTAACCCTGCAATCAGTCCTCCTATTAAAGCTCTCTAGAGAAAGAGCCAAGAGACTGTAGACGTCATTATAAAAAGGGGTTTATTAGATTAGCTCACATGGTCAGAGGCTGGAGAGTCCCGCCATGACTGTCTGGAGCTGCAGTCAGGGGTTCAAGAAGCTAGAGCCTCCGAGGCGGAAGGCCTGGACTCCCCTTGGAGAGTCGCTAGTGTGAGTCCAAGCTCGAAGTCTGAAGAAACTGGAGTCCAGAGTTCCCAGGCGATGGCAGGATGGTAGCAGGGAGGAGGAAGAGGACGGGGGAGGGGGAAGAGGAGGGAGGAAAAGAAAAGAAGAAAGAAAAGAAAAGAAAAGAAAAGAAAAGAAAAGAAAAGAAAAGAAAAAAGAACCTGCAGGAGCAGACCCGGGTGCACGCATGCACGGCTTCCAGTCTCCGGCTCTTTCTTCCATCCGGTTCCCAGCCGGTGCCTCCCACACTCAGGATGGCTCTTCCCCAGTGAGTTCACTGACCCAAAGGCCAGTGGTCTCTGGAAACACCTTCACGGACACACCCGAAGTGTGTGTACTGAAATTTTCTTTTTTTTCTTTTTTTTTTTTTTTTTTGCAGTACCGAGGATTGAACCCAGAGGCTTTCTACCTCTGAACTACACCCCCGGCCCTATTTTTTATACTTTTTTTTGAAACCAGGTCTCACAAAGTTGAAATTTTCTTAATCCAGTCAAGTTGAAGCCAAGGTTACCCACAGGGTCAGGATACAACCAATATGTTGAATAATCAAGATGCCTGACTATAGTGATCAAAACAGCCTCGGTTGCTGTCTGCCCCACCCTTTAACACAGGTGTGTTACTTACACAGGTGTCAGAGCATTCCTTAGATGGAAAGGCCACCCAGGTGTTTTTGTTGTTGTTGTTTTGTCCCCTCATAGGTTAGGTATAATCCTGAGGTCGGGCCAGGCTTGGTGGCGCACGCTTGTAATCCCAGTACTTTGGGAGGCGGAGACCGGATGATCCGGGTTCGCGGCCAGCCTCAGCTCGCTCGCTCTCTCTCTCTGTCTCTCTCTCTCTACTTAGTAAGGCCCTCTGCAACTTCGTGAGACCCGGTTTCAAAATAAAGTATAAAAAAATAGGGCCGGGGGTGTAGCGCGGAGGTAGAACATCCCTGGGTTCAATCCCCAGTACCGCAAAAATAATAATAATAATAATAATAATCCTGAGGTCGCTCTAACTCCCAATCGCAGTCTTGGCTCCCACATAAGATGCTTAATCAGTGTAAGATTTGGGGCATACTATACTTAAAAAGTATTTATTCTTTATCTGAAATTCAAACTTAACTGTAGATACTAAATTTTATGTGACAGCCTGACCATAGGGCTACTTGAGTGTTCTCACAACATGGTGCCCGGTTTCCCCAGCACTGGTGACGCAAGAGAGGGCACAAGAAGAAAGCTACAGTGCCTTTTGTGACCTAATCTTGGAAATCCCACACTTTGACTTCTACCATATTCTGTGCTCTTTAGAAGCAGGCTACGAAGTCCAATCCACACTCAGGCAGAGGGGAACTTAGCATGGTGGAGTCCTGGAGACGGAACCCAGGGGCCTTCTACCTTCAAGCTACACCTCCAGCCCTGTCTTACTTTTTATTTGGAAACAGAGTTTCACTAAGTTGCTGACAGCCTCACTAAGTTACTGAGGCTGGCTTCAAACCTGTGATCCTCCTATCTCAGCCTCCCAAGGACGGGGATTATATAGGCATGCACCACCACGCCCAGCTTTAGCATCATCTCTTAAAGGGAGAAATGTGATAGAATTTGTGAACATTTTTAAACCACAATAATCCTGTATCTTCTTCCCTTCCATCTGATCCTTGAGACGTGCTCACACACCCCATGCCCTACAAACTCAGGGTGCGGGGCCGAGGCACCAGGGCCACGTGGCTCTGAGAAGCAGCCGCAGCCGTCGCCGGCCCCCAGGCTTCCAGGAAGAAGCCCTCGCTCTACCGGGAGTCCACACCAGTGCTGTGGCTCCCATGGAAAACACTTTTCAAAGCTCCCCTCCATGGACTCAAGCTCAACTGATAAGGAAACACTTCCCGCCCCTCCCCGGGAGGGAAGTCTGGGCCCAGCGACCAGTCTTTCCAAAGAAATCTCTACACCAGGCCTTGTTCTCCTTTCTCTCCTCTCTGGCTAATTTTAAAAGTGCTGTCTAGGGTCAAGGAGCAGGTCCCCCGACACTGATTCCCTTGGAACATCTGCAAAGGTGGAATTGTCTTCCCCTCACTTTGCCAGAAAAAGACTCATCCTAACCTCTTTTGCACTAGAGTAAAATGGGACTTAAGAGTCAGGCGTGGTGGCGCACTCCTATAATTCCAGTACTTGGGGGGCTGAGACAGGAGCATCGCATGTTCGAGGACAGCCTCAGCAAGTGGTGAGACTCTCATCAACCTAGCGAGACCCTGTTTCAAAATAAAAATAAAATAGGGCCGAAGGTGTAGCTCAGAAGTAGAATGCCCCTGGGTTCAATCCCCAGTGTCACAAAAAATAAATAAAATAAAATGGAACTTAAACCAGGCGTGGTGGTGCACTCCTGTAATCTCAATACTTGGGAGGCTGAGAGAGGAAGATCGCAGGTTCGAAGTCAGCCTCAGAACTTAATGAGGCTTTCAGCAACTTAGTGAGACCTTGTTTTCAAATAAAAAATAAAACAGTGCTGGGGGTATAACCTGGAGGTAGAAGGCCCCTGGGTTTCATCCCCAGTACCACACACACACACAGACACACACACACACACACACACACACACAAATGGGACTTAGTGCAGGACAGAGAGCGCATCCCAAATCAGGCAGGGGAACAGAGCATACACAAATCACGTGAGCAAGATTGGCTCTTAGAAAGAAGAAAATACAGCCAGGCGTGGTGGTGCATGCTTGTAATCCCAGTACTTGGGAGGCTGAGACAGGAGGATCACAGGTTCACAGGTTCTCCGCAACTTAGTGAGACCCTGTTTCAAAATAAAAGAATAAAATAGGGCTGGAGATGTAGCTCGGAGGTAGAATGCCCCTGGGTTCAATCTCCGGTACCACAAAAAAAAAAAAAAAGGAAGGGTAATTCCAGATATATTAAGCCATTAAGTATTTTTATGGTACTGGGGATTGAACCTAGGGGCATTCTACCTCTGAGCTATACACAAGTCCTTATTTTTTATTTTCAAAGAGGGTCTTGCTAAGTTGCTAAGGGTCTCGCTAAGTTGCTGAGGCTGGCCTCAAACCTTGAATCCTCCTGTCCCAGCCTCCCAAGTACTGGGATTACAGGTGTGTGCTACCACACCCAGCTTAAATATTTTAAAAGAAATAATTTTAAAGCTAGAAAAGTTCTAAGTGGATATTTGATTGATTTGTAAATATTGTGATGAAGAACTTCTAAGCTTAAAGGTAATGGGGAAGCACAGAGAGAAAGCTAGTAAGTTTAACATTTCTTTTTAACTAAAACATTTGGTAGACTTTAAGAACCTGCTGCTCTACTGAACTTCAGAAAAATTCTCCCCTAGGATCAGAGGCAATCAAGACCACAGAAATGAACCAACATGTCACACGACAGATCAAGAACCGTCTTCCTTTAGGGTTCCGTAAGTCACTGTGAACTGAACGTGCTAGATTCTAAACTCTGCAGTGAGACTGCTATGGCCCATCATCTAGAGACCATGTATCTAATCAACACAGCCTGAGAGAAGGCTATGTCTTTCATTCGTTCATGTCACAAAAGCTATCATGAGCCCAGACTGCCCAGATCCCAGGGCAAACCAGACCAGGGTCGCCCTCACGTGCTTTAAAAATTACACGCACAACCGGGCAAAGTAGTGCATGCTTATAATCCCAATACTTGGGAGGCTGATCCAGGAGTTTTGCAGGTTCAAGGCCAGACTCAGCAACTTAGTGAGGCTCTCAGCAACTTAATGAGACACTGTTTCCAAATAAAAAAATTTAAAAAATAGGGCTGGGGGTGTAGCTCAGAGGTAGAATGGCCCTGAGTTCAATCCCCAGTACCACAAAAAAAAGAAAGAAATTGGCCGGGCATGGTGGTGCACACTTGTAATCCCAGTACTTGGGAGGCAGAGACCGGAGGATCCAGGTTCACGGCCAGCCTCAGCTACTTAGTGAGGCCCTCCACAACTTCATGAGACCCGGTTTCAAAATAAAGTATAAAAAATAGGGCCGAGGGTGTAGCTCAGAGGTAAACACCCTGGGTTCAATCCCCGGTACCGCAAAAAAAAATTAAAAAGAAAGAAATTAGCAAATGCTTTCATGTTGTGAGAAAGTGCTTCATAATACAAAATCGTATCTTTGCAACCCAGAATTTGTTTTATTGAACTCTATTTTCATCATTGAGCTGAAGAGTAATGTGGAAAACTATTAAAATTCTAATTCCTGGCTCCCACTCCCAGAGATTTGAACATAATTTGGGGTGAAGCCTGAGCATCAATTTTTTTCTTTTAATCTCCTCCAATAAATGTGCAAGCTGATTACCACTGGAGTATATAAAACAAACTACCACTAGATGTCGCTGTCCCCAAAGGTTTGAAGAGTTCACTGTAGATGAATGAATTCCATCTAGTTGTAATTTGGCCAGATTTGGGGATCCAATGGATGAAAAAAAGGGAAAAAGTCCAATAAAAAAAAAAAACATATTCCTCAACTTCTCTTTGGCCTGAATGAAACAAGTGACAAAATCCAAGTATATACATTTGCAAAAGCTACCATAATAAAATACCACGGATCGGGTAGCTTACACGGTTTATTTTCTCACAATTGGGTCAGAAGTCCAAGATCAGGATGTTGGCAGGGCTGGCTTCTCCAGAGGCCCGTCTCCTTGGCCTGCACATGGCCGCCTTCTCTCTGTGTCCTCACATGGTCCTTCCTCTGTGTGTCTGTGTCCTGGTCTCCTGTTCGTATGAAGGCACCAGTCATGTTGGATTAGGACCCATCTTAATGACCTTATTTTAACTTAATCACCTCTTTAAAGGCCCTATCTCCAAATACAGTCATTCATGTTCTGAGGTACTGAAGGTTAGGGTTTCAACACAGCAATTTGGGGTAGGGACACAATTCAGGACTTAGAACCAAGAAATCAAAACCAGAAACAGTTTCCCAGCCATCCAGGATTCTATAGGTCCTTCAGCGTGGTGACTAGGAAGAGAATAGATGCCTTTTTTGCCCCCAAAGTCACACCTGTTATTCAGTAGTAATTCAACGTTTTCTAACTAGCCCACTGGAACTCAGAATGAAAGTATTCACGTGGTTATTACTTGACTGGGACACTTGAGTTAATAAAAAGCCTAAGAGAAAGGGATCAGAGCATATTTTAGTAAGTTGTATTCTCATTATTTTTAGTGTAAGCAATACATCTTCACTGAAAAAAATTAGAAAGTACAATACAAAAAAAATACCTAAAATCATCCAAAACTCCACTGCCCAGTAACACCGAGAATCCACTGAGATTTTCCTCATTGTATGTACATGTGTATACTAAAAAGAAAAAACTATATGGTTCTGTAACCTACTTTTTTTCATATAACAAAATATCCTGAGTACTTTCCATGTTGATGGTAACGCAGTGAAGACTTGAGAGAAGAGGTCTATAATCATTCCATGTATTAGAGAAAAGAGCTATGCAGATACACAATCAAAATTCCAAACCATAGGGGAGAATCTAAACAAATAGCACATCTCTCCTCTCTGTTCCCCCTCCCAACCCCCATATTCTTCATTCTAAAATAAAACACAGAACTGGGCACAGTGGCACACACCTGCCACCCCAGTACTTGGGAGGCTGAGACAGCAGGATCGCAAGTTCAAGGCCAGCCTGGGTAACTTAGCAAGACCCTGTTTCAAAATATAAATAAATAAATAAATAAATAAAGCTGGGGGTGTAGTTTAGAGGTAGAACACCCCTGGGTTCATCCCAAATACAAGAAAGTAAGAAAGTAAGAGAGTAAGAGAGAAAGAAAGAAAGAGAAAAGAAAAGAAAAGAAAAGAAAAGAAAAGAAAAGAAAAGAAAAGAAAAGAAAAGAAAAGAAAAAAGACAAAACATAGGAAATTAGAAGTACTGGCTAATGCCCTAGGACTGGTCCCCATGTCCTCTGACCAGGCTGTGTGGGAGCTATGTGCTGAACACATGATGTTTAAGGGTTGTCAAAAGTCCACGCCTAACACAAGAAAAGAAAGAAAGGAGTCTACAGCTGCCTGCCAAGTTGTCTGACAACCCAGCCCGCCCTTTCCCAGCCTACAGGAAACTGACTGTCCTCAGATGAGGCCCAACTCCTGGCGCCGCCAGCACGTCTGAGCGTCCCTATTTGCACACTACCTACGAGGGCTCTTAGGCCTCTCCTAGACAACAGCCACGGTGCACATGGCTGTCTACTTTTAAATGAGAGCTGGGCGTGGTGGCGCACGCCTGTAAACCTAGTACTTGGGAGGCTGAGACAGGAGGATCCAGGTTCACACCCAGCCTCAGCTACTTAGTGAGGCCCTCCGCAACTTAGTGAGACCGTTTCAAAATAAAGATAAAAAATAGGGCTGGGGGTGTAACTCGTAGGTAGAATGCCCCTGGGTTCAATCCCCACTACTGCAAAAAAATAAAATAATATATATATTCTCTAAAACAGGAAATTCTGGGCTATCCCTAGGCGATCACTGACCCCGCGTACACGGGCCCCACCCCAGCTGTCCAGAGGCAGAGCTGTGAAGAAGTCATCGGAGTCAGTCATCTTACCACAGCACCTAGAGCCAACCTGGCCTCCAGGACTCCCTTTCAAAGCTCTCTGCCACGCGTCAGTTTGCATGTGGTTGAAGAACTATGCAGAACCTGGCCAGGAATCCTGAGCAGTGCGAGGCACCAAGCAAGGCTGGGGAGAAAGTAATCCCAGTACTTGGGAGGCTGAGACAGGAGGATCGCAGGTTCAAGGCCAGCTTCTACAATTTAGCAAGACCCTGTTTCAAAAAAAAAAAAAAAAGCTGGGCATTGTGGGGCATGCCTGTAATCCCAGTACTTGGGAGGCTGAGACAGGAGGATCACAGGTTCGAGGACAGCCTTAGCAACATAGTGAGACTCTCAGCAACCTAGTGAGACTGTTTCAAAACAAAAAAATAAAAAAGGGCCAGGGGTGTAGCTCAGAGGTAGAATGCCCCTGGTCTCAATCCCCGGTACCAAAAATAAAAATAAATAGAAAATAAAAAGGGGTGGGGTGTAGCTCAGAGGGAGAGCGCCCCTGGGGTTCAATTCCTAGTCCAAAGAAAGGACCCCTGGGGGAAGCTCACACCTGCATATCCCAAACCTGCTTCTCCTCCCATCCTGTTTGATGTGCGACTTGCAAGGGCCAGAGCCAACACCCCAACATGCTGGGATCCTCTTCAAGTCAGAAGCCAGAGCTGAGAAAGCTTCAGTCCTGAATCATCGCTGGAGTCACAAGTCCAGGCCAGCACAGAACCTGCCGGGCTGTTGGCAGAACAAAAGCAGGCCCCCCTCAGGCGCCAATATTCATCTGCCCCAGCTTCGCAGAAGGAGCTCCAGCTCCATCAGAGAAGGCGCCGAGCCCTGGGGGAAGGGATGTGCTCAGAAGAGAGGCCGTGGCCCACCAAAACCCAGCCAAAATGGCTTCAGGACACCCCAAGAGAAAGAGAAATTTCCTAGAGCTTCTCCTGGCAGAAATGTGTATAAATTGCTGCCCCCTTCAAAAACAAAATTCCACGACAGTAATTCCCCCACTGGTTCAAAACAGCAACCACACAGCAAGCTAACTTGAACTTCAAGCTGCCACATGTTCTAATGAGTGTGTGGAGAAAACAAATATCTGTCCCAGAATCTAAAACAAACCTGACCGCACCTCCTCTCTGCAGTGAGCACACACGCACGCGTGCACACACACACTTGGCTGAACATTTTCACACCAAATGAAACACAACCTGCAGGAAGTTCCTCTGATAAATTTTCCTCCAATTTTTTTGGGGGGACTATGGATTGAACCCAGAGACATTCTACTTCTGAACTATACCTCCAGCTCTTGTTATTTTGTTGTTGTTGTTGTTTTGAAACAGGGTCTCAGCTGGTTGTGGTGGCGCAGGCTTGTAATCCCAGAATTTGGGAGGCTGAGACAGGAGAATTGCAGGTTCGCGGTCAGCCTCAGCTACTTAGGCCCTCTGCAACTTAGTGAGACCGTTTCAAAATAAAGAATAAAAAATAGGTCTGGGGATGTAGCCCTGAGGTAGAACGCCCCGGGTTCAATCTTCAGTTCCACAAAAAAAAAAAAAACAGGGTCTCACTAGGTTGCTGAGAGTCTTGCTAAGTTGCTAAGGCTGTCCTCAAACCTGTGATCCTCCTTTTTCAACCTCTCAAGGACTGGGATTACAGTAGTACAGCACCACGCCCAGCTCTCTGAATGTTGGTACAAGCCAAACATGTTCCATCGAAGCCGAGAAATCACAGAAGCCAATTTTTACTCTTTTCTTTCTTCCCCACTTTTTCTCCCCCGCCTCTTTCATGAGCTCCCCATCCCGGCCACCAAGGACGGCAGCTTAAGCACCTTGCAAAGCTCAGAATTCACTACCTGCGAAAACCAGTGGCCACGTGGACCCCGGAGAAACCCAAACAAGTCCAGTTGTGCTGAGCAGCAGCTTGGGAGTGGAGGGCCCCCACCGGGTCGCGCTGGGCTGCGGCTGCTCTGAGCCTGGCTCCCGCAGGTTACCTGTGCACCGTCAAGACAGAGCCTGGCGAGGTGCAGGGTATTCTGCGCTGGTGAAGCACGCTAAGGGCCTCGTGGAGCCATCCTGGGAAGCAGCATCACCCACGCACACACACACATATGCAGGCACGCACACACGCACG
>PVJS01058778.1:0-11686 GCA_004027185.1 Glis glis | reverse complement strand
GCAAAAAAAAAAAAAAATGTGTGTGTGTGTGTGTGTGTGTGTGTGTGTGTGTGTGTACTGGGGATTGAATCCAAAGGCATTCTACCTCTGAGCTATACCCTTAGCCCTTTTAATTTTTTGTTTCAAAACAGGGTCTTCTGAGGCTGGCCTCAAACCTTCAATCCTCCTGTCTCAGCCTCCCAAGTACTGGGATTACAGGCGTGTGCCACCATGCCTGGCTCAAAGAGGATTTTGAGAAGAGGCACAAGGCCTCTCTCTCAGCAGCAGGAGAGGCCCGTGCAGCAACATTTCCCTCACTTAGGAAGGGATATCTCAACATGCCTCCAATCACTGGACCCCAAGAACTTACCCGGAAGCCATAAGACTCCTAACTTTTTGACTTTTTGTGGGATTTATTCCTCCCCTCTGGCGTAGGAGCGACTTACCAACATGTATAAAGTAGTTGCTCTTTCCTGCTCATCACATCCGATCATCATCATATCATAATGGGCTGGCACCATGTCCCATGGGAAAGCAAGGTGACCAAGGTCAACCCATATAACAACATAGGGCTGGAGCATCGATACAGCCCCAAGGTGGAGAGTGACGGTGTGTGGTAGGCTTTGCCAGCTAAAGGCAAATGGCTTCTTTTTTTTTTTTTTTTTTTGCAGTACCGGGGATTGAACCCAGGGGCGTTCTACCTCCGCGCTACACCCCCGGCCCTATTTTTTATACTTTATTTTGAAACCGGGTCTCACGAAGTTGCGGAGGGCCTCACTAAGTAGAGAGAGAGAGAGAGAGAGAGAGCTGAGGCTGGCTGCGAACCCGGATCCTCCGGTCTCCGCCTCCCAAAGTGCTGGGATTACAAGCGTGCGCCACCACGCCCGGCTCTTTTTATAGGCACTAGAAAATGGGGAGGGGTTGGTTAGAGGTACTGGGAGGGAAAATGCCTCCTTTCTTTGAAGTTTTTCCTCAGGCAGAAGATGTTGATTTCTTAGGGATAAGTCTACCTGGAGCAGAGACGGAGTGGAGAGAAGGAGCCTGCTGGCCAGGGGGTGGCCAGCTGAGTGTAACAACAGGTGTGATCTTTTGGAGTTCTGGTGGAAGGTGAAGTTCTTTCTCTTCCAAAACTAATCGCCTCAGGAATTTCAGATGTGAAGCTTTCTCATTGTGTTTTTAAAGATATGGGTCTCGCTACTTTTTGGCATGTCCTAAGCAAGCCTGCAAGGCAAGCTTAGGACTTTAGATTTACTCCTTCCCTTCCCGTCTTGTCTCCTATCTACCTAAAATTTTATTTCTTCTATTCTTCCTTATCAATGCTAGGACTCACCTTCATGAATTTATCTCTGGTAGTCACAGTGAAAGTTGTGCCCTTGACCCTACCAGTGTGTGTGGGTGAGCAAATCTTCCATGAGGAAGCCACTTGCCATTCCAATCTCCCTCGGCCTTTGGATACTTTCTGCTATAGCTGGGGTCATCAAACTACAGCCCGGGAGCCATGTCTAACCCACAGGCTGCTTTTGTATGGCTCCCAAGATATTTTTACATTGTTAGCTGAAATAAAATCAAAAGAATAGTATTTGTGACACATGAAAATGATAGGAAATTCAGACTTCAGTGTTCATAAGTAAACTTTTCTTGAGTGTGTGTGTGTGTGTGTGTGTGGTACTGGGGAGTAAACCCAGGGGCATTCTACCTTGGAGCTACCCCCAACCCTATTTTATTTATTTATTTTTTATTTTTGAAACAGGGTGTCACTAAGTTGCTGAGGGCCTCAATAAGTTGCTGAAGCTGGCTGCAAAACTGCAATCCTCCTGTCTCAGCCTCTCAAGTACTGGGATTACAGGCGTGTGCCACCACACTTGGCTCATAAGTAAACTTCTATTGGGACACAGAGGTGTTTCCAAAACAATGGGAGAGTTGAATACTTGTAAATGGAGATTGGCTCATAAAACCTAAGACATTTACTATCTGGCCTTAAAACAAAGTTTGCTAACTCATGCACTGCAGTACATATACCAAAGAACTTCTTTTTTTTTTTTTTGCGGTACCGGGGATTGAACGCAGGGGCGGTCTACCTCCGCGCTACACCCCCAGGCCTATTTTTTATATTTTATTTTGAAACCGGGTCTCACGAAGTTGCGGAGGGCCTCACTAAGGAGAGAGAGAGAGAGAGACAGGGAGAGAGAGACAGAGAGCTGAGGCTGGCTGCGAACCCGGATCCTCCGGTCTCCGCCTCCCAAAGTACTGGGATTACAAGCGTGCGCCCGGCTTACCAAAGAACTTCTGATATTACAACTTAGTACAGTGAGCCCTCTGTGTCTGTTGATGCCACATTTGTGAATTCAACCAACCCTAGACAGGGAAAAAATGCTTGAAAGTGTGTGTGTGTGTGTGTGTGTGTGTGTGTGTGTGTGCACGCGTATGCATGTAAATTGCATCTATACTGAAATGTACAGACCTTTTTCTTGTCATTTTCTAAATAGCATAGTACAACAACTATTTACATAGCATTTACTTTGTATTAGGTATTATAAGTAGTCTAGAAATGATTTAAGATACATGAGAGGATATGGGTAGGTTCTATGGAAATACTATGCCATTTTATATAAAGAACTCAAGCATCTTTGTATTTTGGTATTTGTGGGGGACCTGGAACCAATCCCCCATGGGTACTGGGTGATGGCTATATAGGACAATTTGAGATTTGTGTATCAGCCAACCAACCAAGCAAACTGTTAGAACCATTCCTAGCACCTTCAAGATATTCAGATTCCTCAATCTTTGTTGAGTGGGCCAATATTCATAAATTTAACCTCATCCAACTTTGTTCTTCTACCTTGATTCAACCCCCTTGATATCCATTTCTACACGTTCCCCAGTTTTTCTGCTGATATAAATTAGAAAATAGAAATTGGCAATTATTTGAGTGTGCATTGTACCTTCTCGTGGGTCACTCTGCACCTCACCTTTAAGGGTTCTGTTAAGCCTTGACTCTAGTTATAGGTCTTAGAAGCAAGAGGTAGTAGGAGCAGGTCCTGGGAGGCATGGACAGTGCCTTGCAAGGCAATGAACTTAGGGAAGACCATTATACTTTCTTCAGGCAAGGGAAGACTCACCTCTGCAGGAAGCGGTGCAGGGACTGTTTCTGTCTACAAAGAGATGGCAGAATCTAGAGGTTTGATGTCTACAGGTGTATCAGAATCTGCTCACATGTCCCCACTCCAAATTTCAGGATCCTTTCCAATCAATACCCTAACTTCAACAAAAGAGACCCAGTGAGATGGGAAGTTCAGTGTTTGTTGTAATCGAGCTACCCACAGAATTAGATTTCAGGTTCGGTTTTCAGAAATCTCAGTCCCCGTGATTATGGGAAATAAGAGTTTCCTTCAAGGCAGCCACAGAAGGTTTTAAGTCCCTTATTCAGAACTTGATCTGGGAATTTAAAGCTCTGAGCTCATCATTTTCTTTCCCCCAAGTTTTCCAGCACAATTAGAAGCAAATGAACCAACCCAATTACACATCTTATTTTCACTAAAATGTTCTATGGAGGCAGATGCACAGTCATTCTGAGCCTGGCCCCCTATAGGAACTGAAAACAAGAAACTTCTGGTAATGATTTGAGTAATTCTTTTGCCACTTCATGCCATGGGCTATCAGTGTCCCCTTTATCACTGGAAACAGGGTCATTAATGACTTTAAATCTAATTAGGTCAGAGAAAAAATTCCAGAAAACCCAGAACATATTTGTAAGATTCTGTTCTTCTGGAGCCACTCAGAGCATCAAATTCAGTATCAGCAAAGCTAAACTTCACGTGCGTGTGCATGTGCACACACACGCGCGCGCGCACACACACACACACACTTGGACCTTTAAAAATTGTGGGTGCTAGTGAAGCTGTCTCTTTAAAGCTATTGCTGGACTGGGCGCTGTCATTTGAAGCCCCTAGGATGGGAAATCAGGAAAGGGAGGTTGGGGAGACCAAGGGACAAATTGGAGCCCACAAGCACAAGCTGCAGTCCACGAGAATAGACAGCCCTGTACAGGGATAACAGTGGTCAGGCAGGGACAGTTCAGTCCAGAGGTCCAAGGGCCTCAGCGATGAGTTGTACCAATATCAGCCCCACCCACAGACCAGATTCTGAGAACAATCGGTATGAGTGGATTCCAAGAATAATCAAGAGGAAGGATGGGGGGAGAGGGTAACACCAGGAGAAGAACCTGATGGCACCAGATTAGATTAGCCTGGCAAACTGAAAAAAAAAAGTAAGTCACTGGGGGAGTGAAAATGGCCAATCACAACAGGTATCTAAAAGGACCAATTACAGTAGAGATTCAAATTAGGGACTGAAACTAGACCATGAACATTGGGTTCCAGGATCCAAAACAGACCAATTGGGAACAAATGAGGAAGTCACAAAATGGGTGTAAAGGCTGGTCTCCCAAGAGTCATTAGCGGCACCCCTTTTCAGGACCCCTCCCCTGTGTGGGAGGTCTATTGCTTTTCCCTATCCACCATTAAATGCTGGATTTTGTTCTCATGAGCTGAATTCTTTTGCTTTCAAAGATAAGAGCCAAGGTAAGCTGTGAATCTGGGGTTGGGGATCACTCAGCTCCATGTCAGTTCTTGTTGTCTCTGGACTTGGGGTGCAGGTGTCCTACCAGAACCAGGGTCCCTTATCACAGGGCTACGGATCACACCCACCTGGCCCAGGAGTTGGAGGAGCCAGGGAAGGTGGACTAGCTGGATGTGGTTACTGCCCTAACATCTCTGCTTAAGACATCAGCCAGCAGCAGGTAAGTGCAAACTGGTGTCGATTACAGACAGCTGCCACTTCACCTCCCCCCAGAACGTCTCCTGAGACCCCCTATAACCAGAAACATGTAGGCACATAGGGCAGGGAATTCTGGGAAATGTAGTTTAACCTAGCCAAGTTGACACAGTATGGAACCACCTCAGACTGTGTTTAATCAGTCTCCCTCCATCAAGAGCTGGAGCCAACAATCCCCCAGCCTCCTTAGAAGTGAGCACACCTCCCCAAAGCAAGTTGCAGAGGTCTCTCTGACACCCCAAGCAAAGCACAATCTAATTTCATATAAATAACAGATTCAGCCTCGGTACTTCCAAAACAAGAACCTTGACGGAATTGTACTCAGGAGGCTGGCTGGACTACAAGAGCTACTCCATTAGCTCTTGGCAAGAAATTTCTCCCCTGGTGTCAGAGAGGAGGAGAAGGCTTCAGTGCAGAACACAACGCAGCAGAAAAAGAGCGTCTTAGGCCAGGGAGGCTTTTGGGCAGCAGATGAGCCGCCTTTGGGAACTGTGGGGGTGCTGCTGGAGAGATTTCGGCAGCCCTTTCCGAGTTGGAGATTCAGTGTCCCTGGAAGTTTTGACAGCCCCCAATTTTAGGAACTATCTTTTCTTTCCAGATTTGAGTAACAGGGTCCTCCTCACCATATCAACAAGTTCCTGGAACCCATTGTTTTCCCTGGTGGTATTCAGAGTGTCTTGGACTCAGCATAAAGACTGCATTCCTCAGTTATCTTTGCAGATACAAGTGACCAATCAGAAGTAGGTAGAGAGTGGGTGTGGTGGCTCACGCCTCTAATCCCAGTACTTGGGAGGTTGAGACAGGAGGATCGCAGGTTCGAACCCAGCCTCAGCAACTTAGTGAGAACATGTTTCCAAATAAAAAATAAAATTAGTCTGGGTGTGTAGCTAAGAGGTAGAATGCCCCTGGGTTCAATCCCCAGCAGCAAAAAAAAAAAAAAAAGAGAAGTAGGTAGAGGTTTGAGGGAGAGAATCTTGGGAAGTCTCTTTAAGAAGAGCCTAATCACCTGGTGGTACCTTTCCTTGCCCACATTTTTTTTTCTCTTTTTGGTATTAGGGATTGAATCGGGAGGCATTCTACCTCCAAGCTACACCCCCAACCCTTTTTATCTTTTATTTCAAAACAGGGTCTCACTAAGTTGCTGAGGCTGGCCTTGAACCTGCTGCGATCCTCCTATCTCAGCCTCCCAAGTACTCAGATTACAGGTGTGCGCCACCATGCATGGCTTCTCCACATTTTTTCTCTCTTCTTTTTTCCCTTGGAGTGTGGCATTATGGCTTAGGCTCCTGTAGCTATTTTGTGGCACCATGCGATTGGCTTTGGCCGATGAACAGGTAAGTAGAAATGATGTGCGTTAACTTCTTGGCAAAGGCTATCAGAGCCAACACGTGTCTCCCCTTGTTCTCTTCTTCCTACATCACAACAACCAGAAAAATTTCTGAGAGTGGCTTTCCATCAGTGTGTAGCTCCCAGCTGACCCATGACAGACAGGTAGTGTGAGTGAGAAACAAACCCGGTTGTCAGCCACTGAGATTTTGAGATTATCTGTGACTGTCAGTTTTTAGCAAAAGTAGGAGACTAGAGGCCTACAAGCTCTTTAGAAAGTCCAGTGGAGTGGGCACTAGGCTAAGGCGCTGGGTATGATCCCCAGGACATGACCAACCAACTCACCCTCTACGAAGCTTCTCCCTCCCCATCAGGAGGCGCCTGTCGCTCTGCCTAAGACCCAGAGATCAGGAACTCGGCACTGCCCGGAACAGAGCTGCCTTTTTGTTTTCAATTTTATTGTGGTTTGTGCAGAGGTATAACTTACACATATTAAACTGTACAAATCTTAAGTGTACCGTTCAATCCATTCCAACCGTTATATATGGATGTGTAATCTGCACCATTATTAGGGTACAGAACATTTCAATCCTTCTAGAACATTCCCCGATGCCTCTTTGCAATCAAACCCCACTCCACCGCTGTGGACATAATAAGGCAACGAACAGCAGCAGAGGAAATCACCGTCCTGACTTTTATCATCATTAATTTGTTTGGTCTTTCTTTCTTTCTTTCTTTCTTTCTTTCTTTCTTTCTTTCCTTCCTTCCTTCCTTCCTTCCTTCCTTCCTTCCTTCCTTCTTTCTTTCTTTCTTTCTTTCTTTCTTTCTCTTTCTTTTTTTCTTTCTTTCTTTCTTTCTTCTTTCCTCTCTCTTTCTTTCCTTTCCTTTTCTTTCTCTCTTTCTTCTTTTTCTTTCTCTCTTCTCTTCTCTTCTCTTCTCTTCTCTTCTCTCTCTTCACTTGTCTTCTCTCTTTTCTTTCTTCTTTCAAAATGGTCTCGCTATGCTGCCCAGGCTGTCCTTGAACTCCTGGGCTCAATCAATCCTGGCTCGGCCTCCCCAGAGCTGGGGCTATAGTGTGTGCCACAGTGCCAGCCCCATCAATTCCTTCTGCTCATTCCGGAACTTCGTATAAATGGATTTCTACAGTTTGTGCTCTTTTTTGTCTGGCTTCTGGCCTTTGGACGGATGCTTTTGACAGTCATCTGTGTTGTTGGGTACATCAGTATTTCTTCCTTTCATACTTCCTATCCATTTCCTATGTCAATGGATATTTGGGTTGTTTCCAGTGTTTTACTCTGTGTGTGTGTGTGTGTGTGTGTGTGTGTGTGTGTGTGTGTGTGTTACTAGGGATTGAACCCAGGGGTGTTCTACCTCTGAGCTACACCCCAGCCCTATTTTATTTTTTTATTTGGAAACAGGATCTCACTAAGTTGCTAAGGGTCTCGCTAAGTTGCTGAGGCTGGCCTTGAACCTGCAATCTTCCTGTCTCAGTCTCCCAAGTACCAGGATTACAAGCATGCTTCACCATTGCTCTACCATACCCAGCTTCCAGTTTTTTACTATTACAAAGATTGTTATAAGAATTTGTGTACAAGTCTTTGTGTGGACATATAGTTTCATTTCTCTTGGATAAGTACTTAGGAGTTAAATTTCTGGGTCATATGTTAAATGTAAATTTACCTTTTTAAGAAATTGCTAGTTTTCAGAGCAGGTGAAACATGGTCTTCCTGGAGTAGCCTAGCACCGGTGCAGAACACCACAGCACTGAGGACCTGGACGGATATGGCATGGCCTCCTGGAACAGCTCAGCTACTCCAGGACCACGCCTACACTGCAACTCCTGGAGACCAACAGCAAAGAGACAGCAGATCCTTGGGAAAACAGCGACTATAGACCACCATTTAAACCAATCAACTCTGGAACATGATAAAGCCCAAGTCAATCCAGACCCACACCTACAATGACGATGGTTTCAAGGGGTGGTCAGTGAGCCTCTGCTCCCGCAACGAGTGCGATGAGGAGAGACAAAGAAGAGGTGGCCATACACAGGAACAGCCCAACTCTGAGAACACAAGCCAGCTAGCCACAGCCCCCCATGAGCAGCCCAACGTTGTCCTGGAACACCCCAGAACGGAGGACATAGATAGATAAGACAAGACACCCTCCCCAGCGGCCCAGCACTGAGAACACGGGCGGGTCAGCCCCTGGCCCTGCCCCCAGAGACCCCCCCACACTGGGGATGTGGGGTGGGCGAGCCCTGGGCCCCACCCCTGGAGACGCCCCTGGCACTGGGGACACAGGGCGGGCTGGCCCTCGGCCCTGCCCCCGGAGAACCCCTCCCCCGGTGCTGGGGATGCAGGGTGGGTAAGTCCTTGGCCCCACCCCCGGAAACTCCCCCAGCGCTGGTGACGTGAGGTAGGCGAGCCCTTGGCCCCGCCCCCAGAGAACCCCTCCCCCAGGCACTGGAAATGCGGGCCGGGGAGCCCTCGGCCCTGCCCCCAGAGACCCCCCCTGGCACTGGGGACGCAGGGTGGGTGAGCCCTTGGCCCCGCCCCTGGAGAACCCCTCACCTCAGCACTGGGGACAAGGGATGGTTGAGCCCTTGGCCCCGCCCCTGGAGACCCCCTGGCACTGGGGACAAGGGGCGAGTGAACCCTTGGCCCCGCCCCCAGAGAACCCCTCCCTCCCGGTGCTGGGGATGTGGGGCAGGCAAGCCCCCGGCCCTGCCCTGGAGTAGCCCAGTGCTGAGGTCACGGGAGGATGAGCCACGACCCCACACAGGAGGGACTCCAGACAAAGAGAGAAAACCTCAGATGAGCGAAGAAGGGGAACTAAACGGTGGGGATGGGAGGGAAGGAGAGGGAAACAAACTGGTGCACAGGATGGACTTACACAAAGATATCAAAGTCAACTACTATGCTGAAAACGGGAAGGAGGGAGGGGGGAGGCAGGGGGCGGGAATTTGGGAGGGCTAATTGACTGATGAGTGCATGTATACGTCAACCACCCTGAAATCCTTCAAGATGCATGATTGCAATGCACTAAGAAAATAATTTTTAAAAAAATTGCCAGTTTTCTAACTGATTATAACCAATTTACACTCCCACCAGGAACGTATGAAAATTCCAGTTTCTCCACATCCTCCTCAGCACTTAGAATTACCAGTATCTTTAATTTTAGCCAGTTTAATTTTAGCCAGAATGCAGTGGTATCTCATTGTGATTGTCATTTATCTTTTACTGATGATTAATGATATTGAGCATCTTTTCAGGTTTCTATTGGCCATTTTAGATATCCTTTTTTCGTGCATATCTGCCTTTTAATGTCCACAAGGCAAGTAACTGGACACTGGAATGGTATTGCCAAAAAAAAAAAACAAAAAAAAAAAAACCAACTCAACACTTTCCCGACCAGGCTAGTCTACAGAAAACAGCCAATTAAGGAGGAAGAAGGTCTTTTTCAGTCTTCCAAATCTTACAGGAAGGATTCTATTTAGCAGAGCTGAATCCCCATCCAGAGGCCCATCTCAGAATTCATCTGGGAAACGTATGCTAGTTTTGTATCTCCATACCCATGAGTATTACAGCATTCAGTGGGCTCTGTGAGTCCTTCGAGCAAATTATCAAATCCAAGGATGATCTTGGGGACTCTCGAACTTGCAACGGGTTCCAGAGGTGAGCGTGGTCTCGGGCCTCCCGGTCTCTGCAGTCTCTTTGGGTGGTAGGTGCTGGTCACACCAAATACTTGAGGTTCTCCTCCAACAGAGCAGACTGGCGTCTGGCTCAGGGCCCTTGGTCAGCAGCTTAGTCTCCGGCTAGAATGCAATATAACTTCGTCTTCATTTGTTCCATTAGATTTATCTTCATGGCTATCTTGTGTTTATATCAAGCAGTATTGATTTTCTATATATGATTGTGCCTTTTAAAAATATTTAAGTTAAAAAGAGAGTTGGTAGCCGGGCGTGGTGGCGCACGCTTGTAATCCCAGTACTTGGGAGGCTGAGACCCGAGGATCCGGGTTCGCGGCCAGCTTCAGCTACTTAGTGAGGCCCTCTGCAACTTAGTGAGACCCTGTTTCAAAATAAAGAATAAAAAATAGGGCTGGGGGTGTAGCTTGGAGGTGGAATGCCCCTGGGTTCAATCCTCAGTACCACAAAAAAATAAAAATAAAAAAAGACAGAGAGTTGGTCCTTTTAAAAAGTGACTAATAGTATAGGTTGGGGTGGTGGTGATGTGGTAAAAACTGGGAAGAGGATATGAGATGGTCGAAGTCTCAAAGCACTACCCCAGCAACATTCCACATTTTGGTGTGGCCAGCCAGCCAGGGGTGCATGGACTACCCAGCAACTCCTGTTCTAAGAAGTAATTTTCCTTCCTCACCACAACCTATGTGTCTCCTCTTCTCAGTGCTTTTCAGTGGATTTAAAAAGTGACCCAAGCCGGGCGTGGTGGCACACACTTGTAATCCCAGTACCTGGGAGGCTGAGACAGGAGGATTGCAGGTTCAAGGACAGCCTGAGCTGAGGCTCTCTCATCAACCTAGCGAGACTCTATTTCAAAATAAAAATAAAATAGGGCTGGGGTTGTAGCACAAAGGTAGAATGCCCCTGGGTTCAATTACCAGTACCACACACAAAGAAATTGAAAGTACACTTTATACCATCACCCTTATGTATATCACTAGGTTAAGTCATGTGAAATAGCTATTTTTGCTTGTCAAAAATATTTGAATAGCCGGGCGTGGTGGCGCACGCTTGTAATCCCAGTACTTTGGGAGGCGGAGACCGGAGGATCTGGGTTCGCGGCCAACCTCAGCATGCGCGCGCGTGCGATCTCTCTCTCTCTCTCTCTCTCTCTCTCTCTCTCTCTCCTCTCTCCTCTCTCTCTCTCTCTCTCTCTCTCTCTCTCCCCCTAGTGAGGCCCTCCGCAACTTCGTGAGACCCGGTTTCAAAAATAAAGCATAAAAAAAATAGGGCCGGGGGTATAGCGCGGAGGTAGAACGCCCCTGCGTTCAATCCCCAGTACCGCAAAAAAAAAAAAAAATTGAATACTGACATTTTAAAATGATTCAATTTAATAGATATATATATAAGAGTATATGTGTATACATAGATGACATTTCCTATTGATTGGGTAGGCAATCAGTTCTAATTAGTAGGTAGCAGTGTCAATAATAAACTATTTTTAGTATGCTACATATAATCTTCCCTCGGTATCCACAGTGAATTGGTGGTTCTAGGACCCTCTGAGGCCACCAAATTCTGTGGATGCTCAAATCACTTATATAAACCTGTGTAGTATTTGCACATAACCTATGTGCATCCCACTGTATACTGCATATCATATCTATAGTACTTATGTAGCTGGGTGTGCACCTGTAATCCCAGTACTTGGGAGGCTGAGACGGGACGATGGCAGGTTCCAGGCCAGGCTCAGCAACTTAGTGAGAGCCTGTTTCAAAATAAAAAATAAAATAAAATAAAGCTGGGGGTGTAGCTCAGAGGTAGAATGCCTCTGGGTTCAATCCCCAGTACAAAAAAAAAAAAAAA
>PVJS01058777.1:0-11686 GCA_004027185.1 Glis glis | reverse complement strand
GGCCTCACTAAGGAGAGAGAGAGAGAGAAAGAGAGAGAGAGAGAGAGAGAGAGACAGGGAGGGAGAGAGAGAGAGAGAGAGAGAGAGAGAGCGAGCTGAGGCTGGCCAGGAACCCGGATCCTCCGGTCTCTGCCTCCCAAAGTACTGGGATTACAAGTGTGTGCCACCACGCCCTGCTCTATTCTGACCTTTCTGATCAGCTAAAGTTATCTATATTGTTAAATAAGACAGGATAAATTAATGTTATGGCATGTTCTTATGAATATTAGACATTTACCTTTAGAATTAAAATTATACTGTTCTTCAAAACAAAGCAAAAATAACATCAACTGGTTTTTCTACTACAAGAACATTTAAAAATTAGATACCATGATATAGTTTCTTTAGTAACCCCAGTGGTCCAGTAAAATGTGTCAGCTCTATAGAAAGAGTTCTATGGTCCATAGTTTGGGATAGGCTATAAAGAGATAAAATAATCAGGTCTCAAGAATAAAAATTATTCCAAGATACACCAAAGGAACAAGAAAAATGCATAGATGAGGAGGAATTCATAGAAATCTTCAGAATCTAACTAGAGAAAAATGATTTGTTGACCACAGCTATAAAATATTAAATCAATATTTTAAATCAAATACATATTCTAACACTTTATTTTCATGCTCCACTCAGGATGTAGCTTTAAGATTAATTTATGAGATATTCCATGATAGGATTCTTCAGTCATCTTATATGGCTTTATAGAGTGCTCAGCAAACATTTATAGACTTCAATTTGTTTTGATATGTAGCCCAAGGCAGAGTCACCTTAAATTCTCCTCTAGTGCTATTCACATTTTTATGCACATGAAAACACACCTGACAGCCATGATAGTATATTACACATGACTACTGTATTACAGTACTGCAATTAAAGCAATGATCTATCAATAAGAAGAAAAGGGGTGACTTTTAATACTTACCACAAGCTTTAGAAGCAGCAATACAAATTTCTTCTGCAATATACTCTCCAGGTGGAAACTTCAGATAATCTCCCTCAGCTTTTCCAAGGGAATGGTAAAGATACACCTGAAGGACTGGATCTATTTGCTTCACAGAATTAGCATTTCCAGGAATATCACCATTCTGATGAATAGGAGATGTGGATGTTGCTTCCATTTCTGTCAGTGTAAGGCAAGCCATTCCCATGCAGAGTCTTTTTCAGAACATTGGCCTATTAGAGAAAACAATAAAGTTACAAATCAAAGTGATATTTATAAGATACCCCTTATATACAAAGAAGACTTGACAGCAGAGACTCTGTCGAAGCCATTAATTGAATAAATACTGTGTAATACTACATACAAAGCACAGTGCAAGAAATAAGATTATAAACTTCCAGTGGACAATCATAAATCTCTAGTTAACAACCTAAGGAATCATAATATAAGCCAGGCGCAGTGCTAGTACTAGGCGTGGTGCTAGGCGTGGGAGGCTGGGGAGGATCATAGGTTGGAGGCCAGCCTCAGCAACTCAGTGAGGCTCTCAGCAACTTAGTGAGAACTTGTTTCAAAATAAAAAATAAAATAGGGCTTGGGGTTTAACTCAGAGGTAGAACACCCCTGGGTTCAATCCCCAGTATCACAAAAGGAAAAAGAGAAACGAAATCACAGTATAAATATGTTAACACTAATAAAACAAACATTAAAATCAGTTATAGACAACAGAAGAAGAAATCTCATGAGCAAACATGATTACTCTACAAATTAATTACTCTGCCCATTGTTCACTGGTGTCTGGAGCTACAAATTAATTACTCTGCCCATTGCTTACTGGTGTCTGGAGGGGAAAAGTAATATTTCAAGCTGGAATAGTCTAATGAACTTTATTAAAGAAAGTTAAATTTAGAGCCGGGTGTGGTGGCACACGCTTGTAATCCCAGTACTTGGGAGGCTGAGACCGGAGGATCTGGGTTCACGGCCAGCCTCAGCTGCTAAGTGAGGCCCTCCACAACTTAGTGAGACCTGGTTTCAAAATAAAGAATAAAAAAAATAGGACCGGGGTGTAGCTTGGAGGTAGAAAGCCCCTGGGTTCAATCCCAGTACCGCAAAAAAAAAGAAAGTTAAATTTAAAACTGATCTTGAAAAATGGATTGGATTTAGATGAATGGAAAAGACATCTCAGGAGAGTAGATGTGCTAAAGAGTAGAAAGGTACAATATATGTTCAGTAGTTTGTTGAACTGAATTAAAATACAGGAGAAGTTATACTGTTAGGGAAAAGATTAAAAATACAGATGGATACTTGTCCAAAGACTGCTAGCTACCTATCAGATATGCGTTTTTCCTTTTTCCTTAATACAGACGCCCAATTTTGTTGCAGATAGCCTTTAAGTGCCTAACAAAATACTGTACATCCCCACAGATGGATAGCTATGTGAATCAGTCTCAGCAAATGAGATTTAAGTGTAAGTTGTTGTGTGGTTCTTTGAGAACCATCCTTAAAAGGAAGCTGACCTTGCTGGCATGATCTTTTTGTTTCTTTCTACATGACTCTGAGCATGAATTTAGGATAGGAGAGTCACCTTTAAGCCATGAGGCAAATGAAGGAAAGACAGAAGAACACACCTGGCATGCTTCCGTAGCTGAATCAACATCAGGAATCACCTGCCTACCACCAGACATCTTGTTACTTGCAAATTAATGCATCCTAACTGATATAGTATAAAAGTAAGGAAGGGAAGGCTTAAGTGTCATACCAAAGAATTTGGACTTTATTTCACAGACATTGAATTAGAAAGGTGAAGTAATGAACAGTTAGAAAGCTACAGAATAGTTCAAGCAGTAGCAAAAATATAAACTGAAACAGTTGGATGATGAAAATATAACAGCAAGACTTGATGCTACCTGGTGACTATGTGAATATGGAGGAAACCAAAGGAATGAAAGACAATGTGCACAGTTCAAACTTAGGAGATCTGTAAAACCATTAACAGAAATAAAGAAGTGAGAAGGACACTGCTCCTTGACATTGGAAGGTAAAAAGAATAAGGACTACTGTCTTATACATTTTCATTTAGAAACATAGTTGGGCAATTATCCCACTTCTTAATGTGAGCCAGTGGTAAACTTATGAAAATTTATCAAGCTATACACTTATGAGTACACTTCAATTAAAGGCTTACTTTTTAAATTTTTATATGGAGTAAATTCATGTTTCAATTTTTTCATTTTTTATTTATTATTTATTTATTTATTTATCTATTTTTGTAGTACTGGGAATCAAACCCATGCATGCTAGGCAAGTACTCTACCACTGAGCTACATCCCCAGCCCAGTTTATTATCTTCTGAGATACAGTTTCACTAAGTTGCCCAGGCTAGCCTCCAGTTTCTCCTATCTCAGACTGCCTAGTAGCTGGGACCACAAAGTGTCCCACCATGCCCAGCTCATGTTTCAATTTTTAATTTTGGCTGACTGTCTTTATTTGCACTAGATCTCTTTGTGTATTTTGAAACTTGGTTTGCAGGCTCATTTCACCATTTCCCACCTCCCCTTACCCTTAACACATGCATGCTCTGTGGTCACCCCTCTTTGCCAACAATTTGTGCTGGCCTCAACCTGGCCTACCTGGCTATCTACATACTGAACC
Source organism: Glis glis (assembly GCA_004027185.1). Classification (NCBI taxonomy): domain Eukaryota; kingdom Metazoa; phylum Chordata; class Mammalia; order Rodentia; family Gliridae; genus Glis; species Glis glis. The sequence goes on along the minus strand of PVJS01058777.1, from coordinate 8,061 downwards.
AGTTCTCACAACAGCATGTTAAAATTTCTGCCCCTAAAAGTATCATATACAATGCAGATCCACTCATAAAACAGGAGATGCTTGGCTCCATCTTAGTGTTTCAAAATCTAAATCATCCATCTTCCTAAGCCTAAAACTTACCCAAAACTATAGCACCAAGCAGCATTTGGCAAAAGGTTCCCCTCTTAATAGCCTATTAAGAAGGAAGTAATGGCTGGCAGTAAAAGTTAACACCATGGACCTCCTCTACTCCATGTTATACCATGTGAGTGCAAAACTCCTAGTCTCTAGCACCTGCTTCTATATAGGGAACTCAGCGAGCCACAGGCTTTAACCTTACTCTGTTTTGTATTTATAATCTACAGGAATGTTCAGCTTGACCTATTTTGCATCCAAGATATGTATTTGTTTTTACTTTTTTTTTTTTTTTTTGCGGTACTGGGGATGGAACGCAGGGACGTTCTGCCTCCGTGCTACGCCCCCGGCCCTATTTTTTATACTTTATTTTGAAACCGGGTCTCACGAAGTTGCAGAGGGCCTCGCTAAGGAGAGAGAGAGAGAGAGAGAGAGGAGGCTGGCCACGAACCCGGATCCTCCGGTCTCCGCCTCCCAAAGTACTGGGATTACAAGTGTGCACCACCATGCGCAGCTTGTTTTTACTTTTTAAATTTTAGTATAACCTAATTTAGTGTTTGAAACAGAATGTTCAATGAAGGTCACACCTCCTTAAACATACACACATAGCCCAGAACTCCATACGTACTCAATAAATATTTGCCAAATTAAAATGAATTCAGTGTTTCAGAAAATGTACTGATGCTCTGTTAAGGAAAGAATCCAAAGCACAGATAACTTTAAATTGGCTTTTTCTTCTGTGAGAGCATGACAAAAAAAGAATACAATGATTACAATGAGTTGAGGTCACTGGTTTGATTTGTGTCACGGTGCCAGCAGTGACTTTTACTTTTACACCATCTGCATGCACATCAACACAGTGGGAAAAGACACCTAGCATCGCAGCATTATTATGAGAATCATTTTAACTTCTCTTAAATGTGTTTCAAGGATCCCCAGGCATTTGCCAGAGACCACACTTTGAGAACTATTGCAGTTCTACTCCTAGTTACAAATCCTATAGAAAACCAAGCATATGTACACCAAGAAATACATTACAAGGATATTCACTGCACCTTAGTTTCCAAAGGCAAAAAAAAAAAACCTGCAAACCCAAATTATCAAGAAAATGAGTAAATACTTTGGTGTATTCCTCAGTTTTTAAAATAAATGAATTCTAGCTTTATGGAACATGGATAAATCTTGGGAATGCAATGTTGTGGAAACAGTAAATTGTAGAAAACTGTAAGCTACAATCATTTTTATAAATCTTAAAGCAAGCAAAACTGAGTAGTACATTGTCAATGTATACACAAAAACAAGCCAAAAAATAAAAAGTAAAAAGCAAAAAGTTAAACTTATTCAATGAATGAATCTCTTATTCATTACTGCACTCAGTTCCTAGAACAGTGCCTGACACATGCAAGCTGTTGAATAAATGAAGATTAAATAGGAATTGTGATGGATTTTAGTACAAAATAATGTAAGACAGGAGACTAGCTAGAGAGAAAAACATGTAGGTGGGAATTATTGCTAATGTTCTAGTTCTTGGGATGGGTGCTGATTTCATGGGTATTTAACATATTATTTTTAATAATCTATTCTACTTTTTTAAGATTTTTCTCCCTTACATACAATGAAATGCACAGATCTTAAGTGTACTCAATGAATGAGTCTGGTCAATGCACATACCTGTGTAACTCAAAGACTATAGAAATTATCATCATCCCAGAAGGTTTTCTCATGCTCCTTCTCCACCTATCCCTGCTCCTACCACCCAAATAGCCACTACTGCGCTGATGGCTTTCCACCATAGATTATTCTTTTGCTCTCTATCATATATCACTAGAATAAAGATTCCTGAAAGTGCTAACCTGAATATCTCATTCATTACTGCACTCTTAATACCTAGAATAGTACCTGACATATAGAAGCTGTTCAATAAATTAAGACTAAAGAGTTATAATGAATTTTAATCAACTTATGCATATATAATGGAACAACAGAACCTCAAATATGAAATTTTTAGTAGTTAATATTATCAAAATTTACTCATATACTTTATGGCTTTTTATATTGATAAATATGAAAACATAATGTAACAACTTGGAAAAACTACTACACTGGGAGCCAAGACACATAAAAATAATTTTTAATCCTGTATTATTGCAAACTAATTATATGACAAATGATTCCCACCTTCCTCACTGTATAAAAAAATTAGATATCAGATATTCCTCTCAATTCTTAAAAATCTATGACTTCCAGTTAGTTAATGCATAATCTAAATACCAAATAAATAATTTAAGTGCTGTAAAAGTAACTAGGAGAGAATGATCATGATTATTAAAAACAAAGAAAAGTTTTAGAAGTGTCACACAATTATGACATGGGCTAGACCTTAAAAGAAAAACAGAATTTAAACAATGAAAAATAGAACATTATTTGGAGGGGAAAAGACATGAAAAGCATACAAAGAAGAATGCACATAGCATGTTTCTGGATCGTACAGCCCCCCCCCCGGAAAAAGGAGAATTAGAAGCAAATTAAAATTATGAGATTCTAATTTTCATGTCTCAAACTGGCAAAGATCAAGCCATTTGAAACCAGACTATGTTAAGTAAAGGTGCAGAAAAGTATAAGTTAGTATTTCTGTATCAATTTGGCAGTATGTGTTAAAATAAGTAACACTCTCTAATTATGAGCAATTTCTAAGGCTCAATCCCAGATTTACACTATTCTCTCTGAGTACCTCAGCACCAGCCTTAACTTCTCTACCAAATTCTAGCCACATGTCCTACTGTCTGGCTATTTTCACTTACCTATCCCATTGTCACCTCAGACTCAACATATCAAAAATATACTCTCAACCATCTATATCCCCTCAACCAGCTACATGCTTATTTTTGTCAATACTACCATTAATCAAATTTTAGCTCTTTCTTTGTGATTAGCTGAATAACACTGGACACATTTTTAAATCTCTCTGGGGCTCAAGATCTTTAATGTAAGAAAATGTATAAACTGGCCCAGATATTCTCAAATGTCTTGTAGTTCCAAAACCCTCTAATTTCCTCTGTCACTGAGGATCAGAACTTCAAAGTCATCTTAAATTACTTTTCCCCCATCCTCCCTTCTTATCCAATCCATGATGAAGTCTTACAACATCTCTCCAGTCTCACTTATTTCTACTAAATCCAATTCCTTATTACTCCAGGACTAGGTTATTTTCCTACCTCTATCACTTCACTTTCCAATTCATACTATACTTAGTACTAGTACCACTTTAATTCTCCTAAAATATTTATTTTAGAAAGCTCTTTCCCAATTTGAAACTTTTAAAGCTTCTCCTTTACCTGTGGGACAAAGTACAATCTTCTCATCCTAGCACCTAACATCTCCATAATCTAACTCCAATCTATACTTTTAACCTGATTTCTTACTATTCTCTTACACAAACCTTCATTTTAATCAAGTTTTCTGTTTTCCAAACATGTTATGCATATTTTGCGTTTGATTACCTCCTATACAAGTTCCTGTCTCCTAAGCAAAATCAGACCCTGCCTAGTTTTGACTCTACCTCCTCTCTAGAGCCTTCTCTGTTCACCTCAACTCTCAGTGGCCTCAAATATCTGTAACTCTTATTTACTTTATATCCCAAATTATACTTTAAGTCCTCAGAGAAAAGAATGTATTCTAGGTTTTTCTGTATCTCTTTTGAATGTAGAAAAATACCCTTTTATGTTACAGGTATTAATAAATATTTATTTGGTGACTAAAGTTCTTTTTAAATATACAACCAACATGTATTTACTGAGTATTGCTCACATCACATGCTCTCCACTGTGTCTTTTTAACCTAGGTATTGTGCCTCAAAGCATACACAATCAGCCAGGCATGGTGGTGCATACCTGTAATCCCAGTACGTGGGAGGCTGAGACAGGAGAATCACAGGTTCAAGGCAGCCTCAGCAAGCAGTGAGACTCCATTAACCTAGTGAGACCCTGTTTCAAAGACAAAAGTAAAATATGGCTGGGGTTGTAGCTCAGAGGTAGAACACCCCTGGGTTCAATTGCAGTACCAAACAAAAAAAGGCATACACAATCCACTTGAAAAGATATGGCTAAGTCTAGGAAAATAACCATCAAACAACCATATAAACTATATAATGAGCTAGGCGTGATGGTGCATGCTTGTAATCCCAGTACTTGGGAGGCTGAGACAGGAGGATCACAGGCTCACGGCCAGCCTCAGCTACTTAGTGAGGCCCTCTGCAACTTAGTGAGACCCTGTTTCAAAATAAAGAATAAAAATTAGGGATGGGGGTGTAGCTCAGAGGCAAAATGCCCCTGGGTTCACTCCCCAGTACCACACACACCCCAAAAAGAAATACAGACATACTCAATGGATTAACATAAAAGGCAAATAAAAGAGATCATTTAAAGATGATGCCTAATTTTTTCTTGGGGGTGTACTGGGGATTAAACTCAGGGAAATTCTAACTCTGAGCTCTACCCCCAGCCCTATTTTTTTATTTTGAAATAGGGTCTCACTAAGTTGATGAGGCTGGCCTTGAATCTGCAATACTGCTTTCTCAGCCTCCCAAGTACTGGAATCACCAGTGTGCACCACCACGCCTGGTTGATGATGCCTAATTTAAAGCCTACATGACGAGGAGAAAAGGAAATTAAATAGTTGTGTTAGTCAGCTTTCTGTTACTGTGAACCAACTTAAAACCATAAAAGATTTATTTTTAGCTCATGGTTTAAGAAGTTTCAGTCCATGGTTGCTTGACTGTGATGCTTTGGGCCTGTGGTGGCAAAGTAACTCATGTTGAGAGCACATGGCAAACAGGCCTATTCACCTAAATTCCTTCCACTAGGCCACACCTCCTAAAGGCTCCACAACTTCCCAATAGTGCCAGGAGCTGGTGACCAAGCTTTTAACACATGGGCCTTTGGGGGATATTCAAGATTCAAACTATAGTAGATGTACAAAAAGATGATTTTCATTTGGTATACACTTAGCTTAAGGAGATGGTCAGAAACAGTGGCAAAAGACCAGCACTGAAAAAAACTAGGAAGTGACAAGAATGACAAGCAAGTAATAGGATCAGTTTTAAAATACTAAGCCAAAGTTACAATGACATTAATAGGAGAGGAAACATATTAAGCCATGATGATACTAGCTTTGTATCAATAAGTTTATCAGAAAAACCAACTAAACACTAACACAGAGGTTCCCAAACTATCTCCATTCAGGGAATGCCTAAAGTTTTAGTAATTTTTTATGACATCCCTAGGCCAAAAGAAATACTTAAATATGTATGTCCAAACACCCTATAAGTATTAATTCGCTTACTGTACAACTTCTCAAACCTTGGCATCAAATTGGACACTACCATACCATCATTTCCTGTTCCACTGACTTTCACACACTAAGTAGTTGCTTTTTAGGAGAGTGACCTCTGAAAATACAAAGATAGGATATTGTAGAAAGGAATGTAGGTATCTAATGCTGAATCTGTGAACTACCTCAAACTAACAGTTCAAGTTTGATTCACTGGTGCTCTGGGCCCCTTAGCACACAGTTTGGGCAACTGGAAACTAAAGGAAGGAACCCAAAAAGGAAACACAATGTAATAGGGGAGAAGCACAACGAAGTTCTTAGCATAGTTAACCACAAGAGGGCAGCACAATAGTTGGTAGGGTCAGCACGATGGGACTCAAAAAGAGATAATAAGTCTTATAGCCACACAAAGATCTTAGCCAGTTTAAGATCTAAAAGTCCCTTTTCTCCTTACACTAAAAAGGAAGATCACCTTATGAACATTCTACCTTTCTCGGAATCTCCTTTGCCTGCCCAACTGCAATAGTAGCAAGACTTCTTTTTCCCCAGTCAGGGTTTCATTATTTTGTCCAGGCTGGTCTCCAACTTCTGGGCTCAAGTGATCCTCCCACCTCAACCTCTGAGTAGCTGGGACTACAGGCGCCACCACGCCTGGCTTAGGCAAGACTTTTTTAGTTGCCAAGCAGTCTACTGCTTTGTACACATCTTATTCAATCCTCACAACAATCTTAAAAGATTTTAAACAATACAAATGTTAAGGGGCAAGAACACCAAGATTCAAATCCAAATCTGACTCCAAAGTCAATGCTCTTTCCTATTTGCGTCAAAAGCATTCTGTCCTTCAGAAATAAGAGAGAAAAGATACATTACTTGCCATGCCTGAGATGCCTGTCTCAAGTCACTAAGGAAAAGGCACTAAAAAATTCTTAATCAGTCCCTAAAATATGCTAATAAACTCCAAACACAGGACATTCATTCACTTAGCGCAAAAATAAGCATTATGTGCTTATCTAGCTAGCAAATGCTGCAGCTTTCCTATACAGGTAAATACATGTACTATTAAGTGCTGGACACATTGAGTCTGCAAATATACAACACTCCAACAAGCAAGTGATTCTCATGCTTGAAGTGGTAAAAGGTGAGGAAGAAGGGGGAAGAAGGGCCAAAAGCTAATTCTTCATTTTCAGATCTTCTAGGGGTTACATTAGAATATATGCAGTAGCCCAACAACGCACTTGTATAAAACTATTATGAAACCAAAAGCAATCATCTCCCTATTCCCACTTCTGTTTTCCTTCTCCACATTTCTCCTCCCCTCTATTACATTACGCAGCTGCTCCTATCCTTTCATTCAAAGAAAAGGAGTTTCCCTTGGCAGATTAATAACCACCGGAAAGCAAACTGTAAATTCAACCGACACAGCAACTTAGGCAGATAAAAAGCATCCAGGAAGCATTCAATGTGGTAGCAGAAAGCCCAGCAAGAAACAGCTCAATAAATATTTCTTATTACTTGTAAAGTTTACCCTGAAAGGTTACGAATCTCTGGCTGCTTGAGGAGAAAAGAGTAAGAGGGACGTTTTCCTGTGCTCTGTAAAGTCACGATACTTGAAAACCAACAGGGAATGCTTATTAAAGAACCCGAGAGCAACGATAAATCCTCCAAATTACTGTCCCAGACCAACATTAAAAGTTCAGCACTGCCATTTTCAGAGTAAGGAACACGAAGCCCTGCCTGTCTACACATGCATCCAACCTTCCTACGCATTCACTCACCGCTCGCGACACCCTCGCCTTTATTGCGGAAAGAGGACAGCAGCCAGGCTCGCATACCCACCGTCGCGGGAGGGGGAGGAAGGGCCTCTTTTTCTGCAGAAGAGAAACAGTTCACATCTTGTTCCCGTTGCCGGCTTCTGAAACCTAAAAATAGAAGCAGCTGTTACTACCGCAGAAATCCACGGGAAATAGATGCTCTTTTCTAGACTGTTTCGATGTCTAGAGAATTTTAAAGAGGGACAAGCAAGGGGGCACGGATTATAAGAGACACATGGATGCAAACATCAACAGCTAAGACACTCCGTTCTAGGTTTTTTTCTTACATACAGTAAGATATTTCTGGCTGAGAAGTTTACTGCCACTGGCCGGGGAGAAGGCGGGGATCGGGAGGCGGGAAGGGCTGCCCCCATCCAGGGGCCGGGCAGCGACAACACCCACCGGCTGCACGGATCGCGCGACGAGGGAGCGGCCTGGAGCCGCAGGGGGCTGCCGGTCCACGACGCCTCGGGAGGCCGAGGTCAGCGGAGCCCCCGGAGCCGGGGCCGGCGCCGGCCCGGGCGTGCGCCAGGCTGGGCCCTCGCGGGCCCTCCGTGCGGGCTCGGCTGCCGCTCACATCCCTCGGCGGCGAGCACCCGGCCTGTCCCCGCGCGACGCGGCCGAGAGCGCCCGGGCGGGAGCCGGGGCCGGTGAGCGTCGGGGCCGGGGTCGGGATCGGTGAGCGCCGGGGTCGGGATCGGTGAGCGCCGGGGTCGGGATCGGTGAGCGCCGGGGTCGGGATCGGTGAGCGCCGGGGTCGGGATCGGTGAGCGCCGGGGTCGGGATC
>PVJS01058776.1:0-11686 GCA_004027185.1 Glis glis | reverse complement strand
TATGTTTGTGCACATATACAATCATAATTCAACCATTTTCACTTTCTCATACTTCCTCACTCTCCCTCCTCCCTTTACCTGATCCCCTTTTACTATCCTAATGGTATCCCTTTTCATTTCATGAAATCCATTTTTGTTGTTGGTTTTTCCATCTCGCTTCCACATATGAGAGAAAGTCCAAGATATGTTTTCCTGCTGACTTTATTTCTATTGGTAAATACTAAGTCGCAGTGTAGCTGAATCGTATGGTACATCTATTTTTACCAATTTGAGGAGCCTCCATACTGATTTCCACAGTGGCTATTATAATTCGCATGTCCAACATGTATAAATATTCCTTTCTCCATAAATCTTCACAATAATGTAATTATTTGTATTCTTTATGCCTTCCATTGTGACTGGAATGAGATGGAATATCAGTTTACTTTTGATTTGCATTTCCCTGATGGCTAAATACATTGCAATACAAATTTTAAAATGGATAGTAAAGTTGAGTATAATAGACTACCTGATTTCAAGACTTAATATCTTGCTATAGTAACCAAGACTGTGGTAGTGGTGAAAGCAGATCTATAAAACAATGGAATTGAATAAACAAACAAACATAAACCAATACACATATACTCAACTTACTTTTTTTTATAAAGATTGAAAGGTAATTTAATATAAAAAGGAAAATATTTCCAAAAATTACTCTGGAATAATTAGATATCCATCTTCCAAAAGAGAATAAAATGAACCTAGAAATACACCTTATACTATAAACAAAAGTAACTTACAATTGATCTTTTACATAAACTATAGAATTTCTTGGAGAAGATGTGCATGTCTTTGGGCTTGGTAATGAGCTTTTAAGTACAAGACCAACATCATGATTCAGAAAAGAAAAAAAGTGATAAAGTGGACCTTATTGAATTTGGAAACATCTGTTCTATGTAAAGACACTGATAAAAGACCGAAAATACCTTCAATAAATCAGAAGTAAATGATTGCAAAATTTATGTCTGATGAAGTACTTATATCCAAATATAAAAAATACCTTAGACTCAACAATAGGAAAAAAATTCAAAAATTGGAAAAGATATAAATAGACATTTCTTCCCTTAAAAATTTAGATAGCAAATAAGTATAGGAAAGGAAGCTGAAAATTAAAACAATAATGATATGCCACTACACACCTGTTAGAATAGCGAAAATACACAAAGCTGACTATATATATAATCAGTTGCTGGTAAACATGTAATGAACAGGAACTCTCTGTGTTGTGTGTGGTATAGCTACTTCAGAGGGTAGATAGGTGAAAATAAAGATAAATTTAGTCTTACCCTCTGTCCCAGAAATCATTTTTGTAGATATTTATACAACTGATCAGAAGGCTTACATTCACACAAAGATCTATATGCAAATGTTTATAGAAGTTTTATTTATAATTGCCAAAGATTGAAAGCAAGCAAGATGTAATTTGATAGAGGAAACGAATAGCAAACTGCTACAATTATAAAGTCAAATACTATTTGACAATAGGAAGAAAGTGTTGATTTATTAAAAATATACAATTTTAAATAAATTTTGCATGATATAGTAGTAGTGGGTAGTGGGTACACAACTCTATGTGTTTGTCAAAACCCACAGAACTTGAAAGAAAAAAGCATAAACCTTAACTGCAAAATTTTTAAAAATCACTAAGTAAATTGGAGGCATCCCAGAATGGAAGAGATGCTGTGACAAAAAAAAAATCAAATTTTATTACAAATATATGGAATAACCCCACTAAAGCAAGTGTGGAAAGAATGTTGTTGTAACTTCAGACAAACATATTTTGACTGGAAAATATAAAACTGAAAATAAAAGGAACTCCTTCATGGACACTAAATTAATTTTCAGAGAAATTGTAGGAAATTCCTTTTTGTTTTTGTGCATTCAAACCCACTCTAGCACTCAGGCAATGTTGTGGTGTCACATTGGCAGTGACGGGCAGGCAAACACAACTCTCAGGAAAAAAGTTTTTTTTTTCTTTCTCTCTGAATGGAGGTTTTTAATTTTTTTTTATTTGCTCAAGATGCAGCCATAGCAGTTGGAAGCACACAGTGGAGTCAGAGAAAATAAATCTTAACATTCTGCCCATAATACCAGGAAAAGAGGCCCCAGAGGATCAGAAAAATCATGGAGAGGATGGAACTATCAATGTCATTATGTGTTATATGAATATGAGTGCCACGTGCATTTATCTAATTTATAAGGCAGTACAAAGGCTATGAAAACTGTTCTTTTTTGCATATGAGAATCATTTTATTCTTTTTTGGTGGAGTTATAAATCATAATGTATTTAAAGTGATACATTTATATATGCATATAACATCTCTTGATGCGTCTTCTTCCATACCCCACTTCTTCCTTCCCCCTTCATCTCCATGCATGTTAGTACAACTGGTAGTGATGTATTTATATATAAATATAACATTATTTGGTCTGTTTCCTTCCTCAGAATCCCTTTCTACTATTCTATTTGCCTCTCTACTCACATTTATGAAATCTCTTTTCTTTCCTATTTTTCTCTAGCTTCTACATATGAGAGAGAAAGCATGTGACATTTAATTTTCTGAGACTGATTGATTTCACTTAGCATGCTGTTCTCTAGTTCCATCCATTTTCCTGCAAATGACATAATACTACAAAATACTACAGCATCATTGTAATAGAAACAGCCTAGTACTGACAGAAGAGCAGACATGTAGAACAATGGAACAAAATAGAGGATCCAGAAATAAATCCACACATCTACAGCCAACTGATTCTCTAAAATAGTGCCAAAAATATATTGGAAAAAGGACAACCTCTTTAAAAACTGGTGCCTGGAAAACTGGATATCCATATGTAGAAGATTGAAACTAGAACTCCCTCTCTCACCCTATACAAAAACAACTTAAAGTAGGTTTAAAGACTTAAAAGTATAAACTGAAACTATGAAACTACTGAAAGAAAGCATAGGGGAAACACTTCAAAATATTGGTACAGGCAATTAGTTCTTTAAAAAGGCTCCAATTGCTCAGAAAACAAAAGCAGGAATTCACAAATGGAATTATATCAAAGTAAAATGTTTCTGGGCAGCAAAGGAAACAATCCGTAGAGTAGCTAAGATTTGAAATCAGCCTTGGTGTCCATCAATAGATAAATGGATAATGAAAATATAATATATGTATACATCAGAGTATCACTCAGCCATAAAGAAAAACAAAATCATGCCACTGGTAAGAAAATGGATAGGTCTGGAGGGCATAGTATTAAGTAAAATAAGCCAGAGACAAAAAGACAAGCATTGCATGTTTTCTATCATATGTGGAAATTAAAAAATATAAAAGGACAAACTGAAAATGCAATAGGTACTTTCATGGAAGAGGAAGAGGAGGGATTGACTGAGGAAAGAACAAAACAGAGCAGAAGGGAAAGTGGACATGAGCAAGGAGCAATATATGCATGTGTGTCAATGTCAATGTAAAGCCCATCAATATATGTGAACATTTATAATGATAATAAAAGACATTTCGATATATTTGCAAAATGAAATACAAGTATATGTGAACATTTATAATGATAATAAAAGACATTTCGATATATTTGCAAAATGAAATACAAGTTAGTCTTAAAAACAGGAAATTCTTACATTTTCAACTGCATCTATAAACCTACATGACATTATGTTAAAATGGATAAGCCAGACACAGGGTGAAAATATTGTATAATCCCACTTACTAGGGAATAAATCCAGGAACATTGTACCACTGAGCTATATCTCCAGCCCCTTTTTAAAATTTATTTTGAGACATGATCTCACTAAATTTCCCATGCTAGGCTTGAACTTGTGATCATTCTGCCTCAGTATCACAAATAGCTGGGATTACAAGCATGTGCCACAATACCCAGTTATTATGTGAATTCCAAACAAGTTGACTCACAGAAATAAGGAGTATGAAAGTGTTACCAGAACATAGGAAGCATAGCAGGGAAGAAGTTATAGAGATGTGCTGGTTAATGACTAAAAAATAAAGTCAGATTGAAAACCTAAATTTTAACATTCTATAGCACTGTAAGGTGACTATAGTTAACAATAATTTATTGTATATTTCAAAGTAGCTACAACAGAAAATTTTCAATGTTCACACTATGGAGAAATTATAAATATTTGAAGCAATAGATAGGTTAATTATTCTGGTTTGACCATTACAACCTATAATATCAAACATTACATTGTACACCAAAATATATGTAAAAAGAAAATAAAACTTTAAAAAGTACTTAAAATTTTCTAACAGAGTTTTAGAAGAAATGGTTTATTATTTCAAATTGTCATAATTTTAAGACAGAACTAAAATTCATAGTGCTGTATATTTTACCACACATAATTTTGTGAATTACTAACTGTTCATGTCCTGTTTCCCCATAAGTAGTATTAATGGTAATATTATTATACAATACATTCAAAATTATTTTTTCTTTAATTGACATATATTTTTACTTTTTATGAGATGCAGTATTATAATTTGCTATATGCATATAATATGTAAGGATAAAATTACCAGAATTAGTATTTTCATCTCCCAAACTACCATTTTTGTCAAGACTCTTCAAATACTCCTCTAGTCATTTTTAAATGCATAATTAATTATCATACACTATGGTTTTCCTAGTTTGCTATATAACATTATAAGTGACCTCTATTCTACTCTCTACTTGCATCCTCTTTTGTAACTTCAACAAATGATTAAGATCATGTACTGTCTTTCTGTGCCTGGCTTATTTAGCATAGTATAATGTCCTGTACTTTTCATCCATGACTAGACACGTGACTAGATTTCAACTATTTTATGGTGGAATACTATAACATTTTATTATATAAAATTTTAATACATTGATCAATTGATGGACATCATAACTTAATATTTTAGTTATAGTCAGCACTGATACAATAAACATGGATGCACAGATATCTCTTTGATGTAATGAATTAGAAATATACTAATTAGTGGGAGTGCCTATACCAATTTGATGTAATTATATTTTCAGTTTTTTGGGGAACCTCCATCTTATTTTGCATTAATGGCTGTATTTATTTGCATTCCCGCCAACATTGTATCAGAGCTCCTCTTTTTCCACCTACTCACTAGCATGTTTATTTCTGTTTTTTTATATAGCCATTTTAATAAGGTGATATGATACTACATTGTGGTTTTGATTTGCATTTCCCTGATTATTAGTGATGTGAAACATTTATTTTCATATACCTGTTGACCATTTGTATATCATTGTTTGAAGAATTTCTACTAGATCATATGTCTATTTTAACTATATATTCACTATTCTATTATAATTTTTCATCTTATTATTTTTGTTATTGAGTTGTTTGAATTCTTTTTATATTCAGGATATTAACCCATTCTCTGGAAAAATAGTTCACAAATGTTAATTCCATTCTATAGGATATATCTTCACTTTATTGATTGTTTCCTCTGAACCAGCTTCACTCTTTGCTATAATTCCATTTCTCTGTTTTTTATTCTGTTGTCTGTACATTTGGAGCTTTATCCAAAAAAATCTTTACTTATCTTAATTTCTTAAAACATTTCCCCTGTATTTTAACCTAGATTTATAGATTCTCATCTGATATTTGTGTCTCTGATTTATGTTATGGTTTGGATCTAGAATGTCCCCCAGACCTCACATCATAGACAAAACAACCATGTTGGAGGTGGGGATTGGTTGCTGAGGAGGGGGCCCTGTGTGTGTGGCCTTGGAGATTATACACAGTCCCTCCTCCCATTGCTACTGCTCTCACTCTCACTACTTGCTTCTGGCACCTATAATGTGAGAGAAGAGTCCCTCTTGTTCCCTCTGCTTCCTGCTGCCATGCCCTGAGCTCCAGAGACTTCACCCAGAATAACATGAGCTGTAACCTCTGGAATCTCCAGAATTGTGAGCAAATAAATCTTCCTTCTGCTAAGTTGTGATTGTCACGTATTTTGGGTCACAGCAGTGAGAATGTGACTGAAATGGAAAGTGGTTCTAGGCTAGTGGGGCTACTACTGTTTTTAAACCTAACCAGGTGGAATGTAAGTGTTTGGAACTGGTTTTTGAAAGAAATTTGAAAGAACCAGAATGCTGATATGGAGGCAGACAGTAGTGACTGTACTCAAGAGATTTCAGAGGGCAAAGAGGACTCTATAGAGAAACGGAGTAGAGGTCACATGTGTTACATTCTGGCAAAAAACTTATCAGTACTTTGTTCCTGCTCTGAAATGTTGCATGAAGCCAAATTTAAAAGTGATAAACTTATTGACCTGGTGAAGGAAATTTCAGAACAGCCAACTATTCAGATTTCATTATAAAAATCAATGTCTGCATATTAAGAGCATAAAGCAAAGCAGAGAGACTTTATTAATTTGCCATTTTCCCAGAAAGGCATGTGTAAAATTGGGTTCCCAAGAGTTGGTGTTGTGGATGAAAGTAAGATGGCTGAAGAAAGATCAAATGTTATACATAATGCTATCTTTGCTGGAAAAGCGGTGTCATGGAGGCTTCCCCTCAGATTTCAAAGGAAAGGCTGGGAAGCCAGGCAATGTGTGGCAGGGGTGGTATCCCTACAAGCAAGCCAAATGGGTCAATTTGTAAAGATGTGAGGGTGAAGCCTAGGTTGCAAGAAAACCACTGAGATTTAGAAATGCAAAAAACTTAGAACGACCGTGTGGAAAGGCTGCAAGCTTCAAGTTACAGAACCAGGCTAGAAGAGCCAGTAAGCCACCAACTGCAATCAACCAGGCCATAGAGGCAGGTATGCCAAGGCCCCTTGGAGATCACATCTCACCACCATATGCCCTGGATGCCAAAAATGGAGCTGCAGGATTAAATGCTTGCCCTGCTTGATTTTGATCCTGTTTTGGTCCCTTGCCTTTCTATGGTCCTGTTACTCCCTTTTGGAATGCAATTGTTTGCTCTTTGCCATTGTACATTGAATGCATGTAACTTGCTTTTTTATTTTTACAATGGCTCACAGTCAAGTGTTTACCTGGATCTCAGAGGACATTTTGGAGTTTTGAGCTATGTTGGAGCTGTTAAAACTATGGGAACTCTTGGAGGTGGACTAAATGCATTTTACATTGTGAGATGGCTTGAGGTCTTAGGGATCAGGGGTGGAGTGTTATGATTTGGATTCAGAAAGTCCCCCAGACATGATATTGTAGATGAGGCAGCCATGTTGGAGTTGGAGCTTGGTTGCTGAGGAGGAGTTCCTGGGGGTGTGGACTTGTGGACTATATATAATTTCTCCTTCCCTTTGTCTCATTCTTATACTCTGCTCTGTGATGTGAGGGCAAGGTCCCTCTGCTTGCACTCTCTCTGCTTCCCACCACCATGCCTTGAGTTTCACAGACTTCACCTGTGAAGTCTGTGAAACTCAATATGAAATGGAATATGAAATGGAACCTCTGAAATCTCTAGAACTGTGAGCAAATAAATCTTCCTTTCTCTAAGTTGTGGTCACAATAGTAAGAATGCTAACCAAAACAATCTATTTTCAGGTGATTTTTGTATTTGGCGAGTTTCAGTTTTCCTCTGCATATGAAAATCCAGTTCTTCCAATACCATGCTATCCTTTCTCCAATGTATATTCTTGACCCTTTTGCTAAAAAAGAAAAGAAAAGAAAACATAAGAACAGTAGGAAATATATGTACTAATTTCTGTACTTTCTACTCTGGTCTATTTGTCTATGACACTATCATGCTGTTTTGATTACTTTAGGTTTGCAGTATATTTTAAAGTCAGATATTGTGACGTCTCCAGTTTTCTCTTGTTTTACTTTTCTCAGAATTGCTTTAGCTGTTCTGGGGCATCTATGGTTTCATATAAAATGTCTCTTTTTTTTCCTGTGGTACTGGAGATTAATCCCCAAAATATTCTACCTCTGAGCTATATCCTCAGCCCATTTTTTTTTCGAAACACAGTCTCATTAAGTTGCTGAGTATCTCTGTTTCTGAAGCTAGTCTTGCACCTGTTATCCTCCTTTCTCATCCTCTCAATTATTGCCATTACAAGTGTGTGCCACCATGCCCAGCTTCCTTTTTTTTTGTAATTCTGAAGAATGACCTTGGTATTCTGATGAGGTTTGCATTGAATCTATAGATTGCATTGGGTATTATGGATATTTTAACACTATGAACCATTTCAATACTTGAGTATGGGATGTTTCTTCACTTTTTTATGACCTCTGTGATTTGCTTCATCAATGTTTTATAAATATTTAGTGTAGAAACATTTCCTTTCCATGGCAAAATTTACTCCTTGGTATTTTATTTGTTTTTTTAATAAATATTGAAAATGAGATTGCTATTTTGATTTCATTTTTAGTAATTCCTTACTTGTTTATAAAAATGCTACTGCTTTGTGTATGTTAATATTGTATCCTACAGCTTTCAAAATTACACTTATAAGTTCTAGTAGTTCTTTTTGGTAGTCTTCAGGTGTAAGGCCATGTAATATATAAACAGGTATAATTTGAATTCTTCTTTTCCAATTTGGATGCCCTTTATTCTTTTTGTCTTTCCTGATTTTTCTGGCAGGTCTTTTCAGTGCTATGGTGAATAGATGTGGTGAAAGTGGATCTAGTCTGTTCTAGATCTTAGAGAAACTACTTTCAGCTTTTTAATGTTTAGCATGATATTAGCTGAGTTTGTTTTCCATAGCCTTTATTGTGTTAAGGTATGCTCCTTCTATACCTAATTTGTTGAAGGTTTTTATCCTGAAGATATAAAAGCTTTCATTGAATGATTTTTCTGAATTTATTGAAATAATTATATCTGCCATTAAAGAAATTGAGGTTCTTTTATGTGTGACTTGACAGTTTCCTCTTCTGTTTTTGCAATTCTTTATTTTTGACTTTTGCCAATTTGACTATAATATTCCACAGTGAGGGTCTTTATCATCAGTTTTACTTAAGATTCATTTGCCCCCCCAGACATGTATGTTCTTATAGTTCCAAATATTAAGGAAAGTTTTAACTATTATTTCATTTAATATGTTTTCTGTGCCATTTCCATTTACTTTTTGCCTTCTGGAGCCCCAACAATCTGAAGTTTTTCATTTAATTATTTCCTATAAGTTTCAGAGGCTTATTTATTTATTTATTTATTTTATTTCTGGAATATTTCAAATTACCTCTCTTATATTAAAAAAACTATTCTGCTAGATATATTCATTTTTTAGTATCTTGAACATATTTTTATTTTATATTATTTTTGTTGTGATTCATGGGCTTGGACACAGAGAATACCATATTGGGGTCAGAGAAACACACCGTCTCTGCAATACTTTTAAGAGTGGGGGCACTGGCACTTCAGGGAGGCAGAATTGTATGTGGGATTCCTCCTCTGTGGTTACAGGAGTGATAATCCCTATCAGGATTTGGGTATTTTCACAGGTACTGTTGAAAATCGCTCTGTTACTCAAAAATGATTCCTATGCTGGTTGCTCTAGTTCTAATAAACATCTTGAAGCTCTTGTCCTCTGATTAGAAATTGGTGCAGATCTACATGCTTCACAGGGATGGGTGGGAGATGGGATTACAGCTCTCCCTCTGTGGGACTCACCTTCAGACTTATCAGCACTATGTGATCTGACCAGATGCAACACAGATGCAGAGAAATTGCATAGATATGTCATCAACCACTGTTTTTTTTTTCATGTCTGCTCTACTATTTCCCTTATCTGTGCCTACCTAGGAACAGGTTGACAGCTGGAAGCTTATGTCTCCCCTTTTATTTAAGTATAATTGTCCACCACAGTATGAGCAGGACTGGGTTAAGACTAGAGCTAGAGTTAATTTCTCCCAGATGACCTGGAAGTATAGCTCATAAGTAGAGCACCTGCCCAATATCAATGAATCCCTGGGCTTAATACCCAGCACCAAAAGAGAAAATAGAAAAGAGAAAAGAGAAAAAAGACAAATAAAATAAATTAAAAATAAAAATAAATGTAAGAAAAATGATAATAGAAATAATAAAACAAAGAATAAATGGTGAAAATTCCTTTGGGCCAATGTGCTCAGAAATGCTTCTCTCTGCATCTTCTAAGGGTGGAATCCATAAGGTGTATGAGGGTATAGTAAGTCAGGACTGTAGCTTGTTGTAATTCCTCTCAGTTCCTACCAAATAGTCGGTGGTGTGCAGGTTGTACCCCATTTTTTGGCAAAAGAGTTAAGGTAGAATGCATACCATGCCAGGTGTATATTTACTTTATTGGATTTTAGTCTTTCCAAGGGTGTTGGGAGTGTCAAAGACACCACAGATCCCTCCAAGGGTGGTTTAAGCAATTAAGTCACTGAGTTCCCTGCTGGAGGGGAGAGGAGGGGACAAAATGACCAATTAGGCTTAATCCTGGCACCTTAAGACTTAGATTCTGCAACATAGCTACACACAGCCGATGTCACTCCATGGCATAGATGGTAGGTGTGCTGAACTATACTGCACCCTCCACTCCCTGCTCAATGCAGCCCATGCTCCCAACAGCATAAACCTCTTAGTGTGATGGTGTTAGAGACATTCCTCCAAGTCATGCCTGCTTTGTATATCCGAGACCTGCCCAGTCAATGCAGCAGGGTGTCCACAGGGACCCTAAGAGATGGTTATGACTTTTTTCTCTCCCTCATAGCAGTTTATTATCTGACCCTTCCTAAGATTGGTTCTGGTTATAGCACTCTGAGTATTAACTGAGAGATGTGGTGAATTTCTTCTCTAAAGCTAGCTTGTAGTACAGATTCCAGTTCCCCTATTCATTTAAACTGTTTGCAGGGTGCTGCCTTCTGAGGTATGCTGTAATTCTTTTCTTTTTGCACCTTTACCCCCTCAGAGTGAAGAGTCCCCTTCCACTGAACAAGGTACCTGGCACCAGGTGCTGGAGTTTTCTGTTTCTCTTGTTTTTTTCTTTCTTTCACCCTAGTCTATGTAATTCACCAAGTTCTCTTTTCTGGGCTGTCAATTCCCCGTGTTCACCCATAGCCATTCAACTCTATAATCAGTTAAATACCTGTTGATTTGTTTCTATCATGTTAAAGAACAAACTAGTTCTGGATGTCTCCCTTCTGAGATCTTGAAAAAAACCTTTCACTGGTCAAATTTACTGAACATTTGAAGAAGAGTTAAAGCCAATATGTCTCAAATGCTTCCTCCAAATTAAGAAGGGGACACTTTTAAACTGATTTTATGGAGCCAGCATGACCTTCCAATCAAAACCAAAGACATTACTAGAAGAGGAAATTAAAGCTCATATCTCTGATAAATGTCAATGTAAAAATATTCAACAAAATAGTAAACTAAGTCCAATAACATATTAAAGAGTTTGTATTCCATTACCTAGACAAGAAGGGTTCAACATATACAAATTAATCAATGCAATGTACCACAGCAAGAAAATGAAGACTAAAACCACTATGCTCATCTTATAGATGAATCAAATAAATTTAAATTAATATAACAGACTTTCATAATTAAACGCCTCTACAAATTATATACATAATGAAATTACCTCAGCTTTAGAAAAGGTGTATGTGCTAAGCTCACATCAAACATCATAATAAATAATGAAAAACTGAAATTTTTTCTCTTTGATCATAAACAAAACAAAAGTGACTATTCTCACCACTTG
>PVJS01058775.1:0-11692 GCA_004027185.1 Glis glis | reverse complement strand
TTTTATACTTTATTTTGAAACCGGGTCTCACGAAGTTGCGGAGGCCTCACTAAGTACCTGAGGCTGGCCGCGAACCCGGATCCTCTGGTCTCAGCCTCCCAAGTACTGGGATTACAAGCATGCGCCACCACGCCCGGCCATTTTTCATGTATTTATTGGCCATTTGTATTTCTTCTTTTGTGAAGTGTCTATTTAGTTCAATTGCCCATTTCCTGATTGGGGTTTTTTTTATTAGTGTTAAGTATTTTAAGTTCTTTGTATATTCTAGATATTAGTCCTCTCTCAAAGGAATAGCTGACAAAGATCTCCCATTCTGTAGTCTCTCTCTTTAGAGTCTTGATGGTTTCCTTTGCTGAACAGAAACTTAAATTGAATGCCATCCCATTTATTAATTCTTGTTTAAATTTCCTGAGCTTTGGGGGTCTTATTGAGGAAGTTTCTACCTGTGCCAATATGTTGAGTGTTGGACCTATGCCCTTCTCTGGTAAATTCTAATTCTGTGGTCTAAGTTCCTTTTCCACCTGCGCCTCTCACCTCTCCGTGGTCTCCTTGTTTTATTGCTCGGGTCTAGGTGTGTACCTGAGTTCTGCCGCCACCCGCAGCTCACACTCAAGTGCACCAGCCTCGGTGATGTACACCGTGGTCACCCCCATGCTGAACCCCTTCATCTACAGCCTGAGGAACCAAGATGTCAAAAGGGCTCTGCGAAGTCTCTTTGGAGGGAAAGTATAGAAGGGCCGTTGTCCTGGGCTTCAGAGCCACGTTCCCATGATGCAGGGAGCAGAGCCTCAGAGCTGGAAACTGGGTCTTTAATTAGATCATGAACCTAGAACTTGTTCCTTCTATTTAATTCCTGGAGATTCTCATTGATTCCAACCTCTCTCTACAAGATAAGCAACTCACTTTATTAAAATTTATCTGGTATTCAATGATTTCCTTTGTTATTGTCCTAATTCCCAAAGTTATTCAAAATATCAGACAAGAAATATTTGAGATTTTCATATATTACCTTGACCAACAAGAATTTCTTAAATAATTACTTCCTACATGATATATATATATATATATATATATATATATATACACATACATATACTTTTATTGGTGTATTATAGTCCCATAGCCTTATAGTCTACTATTCTTCCTACATGATATATATAATGTATGTACATTATATATATACTTTTATTGATGTATTATAGTCTTATAGTCTACTATTTACTATATCATACTGTAGTAAATAGTAATAGTGACACACACACACACACACAGTAATTGGTGAGTTCCCTTCCCCCAACTTCCTCCTCACTCCCTCCCTTCCCCATACATGATATTGAGATTGACACTGATATTTGCGCGTATGTACATAATGTCCATGGAAGTGTTTCCCTTGTTAATTGTCCTTCTCCCTCACCCTCTTCTAGACCACCTCCCTGTCTCTACTGGGATTTCTTCTTCATTATAGAATTTCCCTCTTGTATCCCAATTACTCCTTAGCTTCTGTATATGATAGAAAACATGACTCTTCACTTTCTGTGACTGGCTGATTTCACTTAACATAATGTTCTCCAGCTCCATCCATTTTCCTGCAAATTTGTTCTTCTTTATTGCTGAGTATAATTCTATTGTGTGTATACCACATAATTTTGTAATCCATTCATCTGTTGATGGACACCTATGTTGGTTCTATAATTTGTCTCTTATGAATTGTGCTGTTATAAACATGAATATGCGTGTGTTAATATAATGTTCTGTTTTCAGTTCCTTTGTGATATAGCTGGACCATATGGAGGATCCATTCCCAGTTTTCTGAGGAATCTCCCCACTGATCTCCATAGTGACTGCACTAATTTGCAATCTCACCAACAGTATAGAAAAGTTTATATTTCTCCACATCCTCACTAGAATTTATTGTTCTTTGACTTTTGATGATTACCATTCGGTTTGGGGTTGATGGAATCTCAGTGTAGTTTTGATTTGCATCTCCCTGATTGCTAATGATGTTGAGCATTTTTTCACATATTTATTGGCCATTTGTACTTCTTCTTTTGTGACGCGTCTATTTAGTTCAATTGCCCATTTCTTGATTGGGTTCTTTATTTATCTTTTTAGTGTTATGTCTTTTAAGTTCTTTGTTTATCCTGGATATTATTCCTTTATCAGAGGAGTAGCTGACAAAGATTTTTTCCCATTCTGTAGTCTCCCTGTATAGACCATTAATAGTTTCCTTTGATGAAGAGAAACTTTTTAGTTTTTAAGTCAACATATTAAAGACTTTTGTGGATTAGGAGGCAGACAGGTCTTGGAGATCATTATTCTTCCTATTAATGAGACAGGACCCCCGGCTTTGTCCTTGAAACTATTTTTGGCTAAAAGCAAAATAAAAGGAATACATGTTCTTCACAGTTTCCCTCTCATATGTAAGCAAGCAGGCAGTTAAAAACATAGGACAGGACAAGGTTCATTCAGACAGAAACAAGGCAGAGTCAACCGAGACAGCTCAGGGTACGACCCAGAACAAGCTCTCTCAAATGTAAACAAAGCAGGGATGAAAAGAAAAACAATATAATGATTAATATGGTGAAAAATCGCTTGGTCGGCTTCTGTCATCATGCTTATGCTAAGAAACACACGTCTCACGCCTACCCCACCCCTCAACAACATTAGGTGACCAAATGTATAAAAGAGCTTGTATGTTCAATAATCAGTGTTCAGAGATGAAGCATTGCTTGCTGAGTGTTCACTAGTGAATAAAGAAACCTGCTTCCTACTCTGGTCTCTGTCTCCTGACTTTGGGGATCTAGTTTTCCTGCAACATTTTGGTGAGTCAGCCAGGAGGCACTTTCAGGCTTGCCTGGTCCTGGAGACAGGACCCAGGGTGTTTTGTCTCCTCTGGTGTGTGTCTTTGGAATCGACCTTCCCTGTCACAGTCGTCGGTCCACTGAACGCACTAGAGGCCTTCTTGCCATCATGTAGGCGGCCTCTCCTGGAGGTGGTCAACTCCAGGGATAACAGCTGCTGAAGTCTTCAACAGGAGAAGGAACAGGTCATTATCCATCTAGAGCTGACATCTGAATCATGGTAGGCCATCCCAGGGCTCAGTCAGCCCAGGTTCCATGGGAGAGGTCAGGTCAAGTCCTGCTATTGGATTAGTGGAAGAGGGGACTGATCACCCCTTTTCAGGGAATTACCTGAATAGTGTCCACAGAAAGGGACATGAAAATGGAATTCAGTTCAGGGAATTCCCCAAGTAGTGTCAGAGGGACACAAAACCAGAATTCAGTTCAGGATTTGGGTTGGTGGGTGAATCAGGTGAGTGCGAGTGTGTGAACGAGACAGACATCTAGATCAGATTCCAGTTTGCACCCCACTGGGCTGAAGCGAATGTTGAGTCCACTGCCTGGATCCAGGGCCATCCTCTAAGTGGTCCTTGCTGAGTGGCAGTCCAGCAAGGACCCTAAAAAGTCTTTGGTCTGACCAGAGTGAGGCTGCCTATTACCAAGGGACAGCTGAAATACCTCTGTGAGGAGGATGGCTGGGCACAGACGAAGGAGTGTTGTGTATTATCTGTTCTAGGCATCTAGCACTAGTCTAGGTAGGAATGGGAGGGAAACAGAGTAAGCCCACTCCCTTAGGCCTCATGATCAGGAACTTTAATAAAAGAGCTTATACAGGTGATTATGGACCCAAACTAACTCCAGAAAGGTTGCGCACCCTGTGTGAGGTAAATGGTCAAGATTGAAGAGATTGGCTGTCAAAAGGCTCATTAGATTCAGGCATCACCTGACGTATTTGGGACCAAGTCACAGGCAGCCCAGAACATTGGGACCATTTCCCTTACATTGACAATTGACTCTAGTTGGTTCAGAAGCCTCCTCCTCCCATGGCTATGAGGTCCTATCTCTCAGATCTTAGTCGTCAAAAGGCAGGGCTCTAGTGGTCAGTCCGAAAATCGGAGGCAGCAACCAGGGGAAGCCCAACTACCACCCATTTTGTAAAATACCCAGAAAAAACAGACCTGCCACCACCGTATGTCTCCCAGACATGACAGCCATCCAGTCTGGCAAGCGGGACCCCGACTTCACCATCCTCCTGTGGCAGCCCCACTGGCAACATCTGATAGAGCTACAGATAAGTCCTGTTCAAAAAAACTGAAAAAAAAAAAAAGCAGGCCCTGACTGATCTCCTCCAGTCCAATTGTCATGGGAAAACACGATAATTCCGTGGAGAGTTCTGAGGAGTCTCCAGGTTTGGGGATAGAAACTCACCTCAGGACCCTTGGGGTCCTTGGCTTCCATGTTGAAAATAATTTCAGCATGCGTCAGTCAGAGACTAAGACAGAGGTTTTATTTAGGAAAAGTGGGGATACACATTCAAGGGAGAACGTGGGCCATCTTAAGAGTGTGAGAGGCCCTTGGAATCTTTGCAATCCTTTTCTTATACGGGACCCAGAAAGGGGTGGCTAGGGGCACATGGCGGGGATGGGGTGACATGGGATGGCTGGTCTCCTTTCTTTGAATTTTCAGGTCTCGCCATTTCTTGCCAAAAGGTGGGACTTTCTTGGGATTTCCCTCCCAGGAATTTGAGGCATGAAGATGGGGTGCGGGGCTTGACAAATGTGAGACTTCCTTCTTGGGATTTTTTGTTTGTCAAGCATCTCAGGTATTTTAGGTGTGAAGCTAGACCATTATGATTAAAAAGTATAGGCCAGGCCTTTTGAGGACCCAAGTAAAGGACAGGCCAGATGGGCTATCATTATTAAAAGTGTATAGGCCAGGCCTATTGAAGACTTTTGCCTAAGAAAAGGACAGGTCAGGTCTGCTATTATAATTAAAAGTGTGGCCCGTTAAGGGCTTTTGTCTAAAAAAGAGCAGACTCTGTAAGGTGAAGCTAAGGATTATGAAGTTTCTAGATCTTAAAACTATATTTTCCCTTTCCTTCCCAATTCATCTCTTTTCTACCTAATATTTTATTTCTTCTCTCCTACCTCAAAACCAACAGAC
This sequence comes from Glis glis, assembly GCA_004027185.1. Classification (NCBI taxonomy): domain Eukaryota; kingdom Metazoa; phylum Chordata; class Mammalia; order Rodentia; family Gliridae; genus Glis; species Glis glis. The sequence goes on along the minus strand of PVJS01058775.1, from coordinate 6,689 downwards.
CAAAGTCTCCTTTGTCCCCAACACCCAGGGCCACACAAAGAAAAGAGGCCTCCTCTCTACCATGACCAATGTGCATTCTGCAAGAAAATTGGGCATTAAAAAAAAAGAATGCCCTAAGAGAGGTGGAGGGCCCCATGAGGGGTCATCAGGCCCACCCCAGCTCCTCTCCTGGCAGTCAGTCAGACTGGTTTGTTTGAAGACTGAAGGCAACCAGGCCCCAAAGCCCATGGTCCAAATGACAGTGAGGGGCACAATCTCCAGTTCCTTGTTGACACCGGGCAGAACATCCAGTGGTAATGAGTCCAATAGCCCCCTCACTAACCAACATGTCGACAGAACTGAAACAACAGAGAAAGCCTCGCAGCAGATGGCTTTTACCTCCCCCACAGATGCGCTCTAGGGTCCAGACTGTCCAGTTCACTGCTGGGTCGGGACCTCCTCAGCCAACTCAGAACAACCATCATCTTTTCAGAGGAGGGTAAAATAAAGTTGTCAGTGCCAACCTCTCAGCTAATTAGCTTCCTGCAAATGCCCCAAGAAGAAGAGTGAAGACTCTTTGGGGGGAAAATGGGGGGGTTTCATCAGCCCAGAGACTGCAGCCCGGTGTCCCACTCTATAAGCCAAAGACAATCCACCTAAAATGGCTAAATTCCAGACCCTCGTGCCCAACCATTGTGACTACAGCAGCACCCAATCCCCCAGCTGGCCCTGGAGAAAACCCAGCCCCATTTAAAGAGACTTCAACAACATGGTATTATCATGTCATGCTAGTATCAGAAGGACACTTCTCTTTTGCCAGTCAAAAAGCCAAAAACTCAACACTACCTACCAGTACAGGACTTGTGGGTCATCAACCAGGCCATAGTCACCCTACATCTTCTAAGTTTGCTCCTGGCCACTGCAGCCTGGTTCACTTAAAAGATGCTATTTTCAGTATCCGTCTGACTCCTGTGAGCCAAGAGCCATTTGCCTTTGAATGGGAAGATGCAAAAACTGAAACTAAAAACCAGTACACTTGGACTCGATTGCCCCAAGAAAACTCCCCCACTATTCTTGGAGAGGCCCTGGCCCATGATCTCAAGTCTTTTCCCTCTCGCCCTTGGGGCTGCCCCCTCCTCCAGTATGTTGATGACCTCCTCCTCAGACAGGAGACGCTTGAACGCTGTGCCTAAGAAGCAGGCCAGCTGCTCACCTCTTAGAAAACTGTGGTTACAGCGTTTCTAAGAAAAAGGCCCAAGTCTGCCAGCAAAAAGTAAAGTATCTGAGATTTACCATCCAGGAAGATAAAAAGGCTATTGGGGGCAGGGAAAAGGGGGTCAGTCCAAGGTATTTCTGTGCCTGCCAACCAGAGATCCCCCGGAAACTTCTGGGAGTGGTAGGGTTCTGTCGAATTTGGATTCCAAACTTTGCTTTCACAGCAAAACCCCTTTATGAGTCCACAAAGTGGGGGATAAAGACTCCTTTGTGTGGAAAAAAGAACAACAGGCCTTTCAACAACTTAAAAGGCAACTGCTAACTGCCTTTCACCTTGTTTGTCTCTGAAAGAAAGAAAGCAGCAGTCAGGGTTCTGGTCCATCAACCAACACCAGGCTTACAAAATACCAAGGCTAACTGTATGAGAACTCTCATATACAGCTAAGTACTCTGCTGCCGTTCACCAATGAGCCACTGATCCAGGACAGTGGGCAAGTGCGGACACAAACCTACTTAGGGAGGTCAGACTTAAAGACTATTCTTTCCCTGACCCAGACTTAAAAATGTTTGTAGATGGGAGCAGCTCCATAAATCAGCAAGGATAGAGGCAAGTTGGATGTGTTGTTGTAAGTTGGACAAAGTCCCAGAGGCGGAGCCCTTCCTAGCTGGCTGGCACCTTAGCCCAAAAAGCTGAGCTGATTACTCTCACCTGGGCACTTGGGTTAAAAAAAGGGTCAGAAGCTGGGCGTGGTGGTGCACGCTTGTAATCCCAGTATTTGGGAGGCTGAGACCGGAGGATCCAGGTTTGCGGCCAGCCTCAGCTACTTAGTGAGGCCCTCCGCAACTTAGTGAGACCCTGTTTCAAATTAAAGAATAAAAAATAGGGCTGGGGGTGTAACTCAGAGGTAGAATGCCCCTGGGTTCAATCCCCAAAATTTTTTTGCAGTTTCAGTACCGCAAAAAAAGGGGTCAGGTAATCAATATCCATATTGACTCTAAGTGTACCTTCTTGACCTTGTATGTTGGTAGGGCTCTCTGCAAGGAAGAGACCATAAAATTCTAGAAAAAAAGACTTAAAACCCTCTCAGAAAATCTTAAAACTGCTTGAGATAGCATGGAGCCCAGCGAAAGTAGCTGTCATGCATTACAGGGGACATCTAAAAAGAAAAAGGAGTGCGGTGATATGTGACCTGCAGCAGAAACAACCCTATACAAGGACCTGAGCTTCCTCCAGGAATACAGGCTGTGGGATGAACTTCCTTTAAAAATTTACAAATTGACTTTTCCAAATTACCAAAGTGTAATGGGTATCAATACCTTTGGGTTATAATATGCACTCATATTGGATGGTTAAAGCTTATCCCTGTCAGAAAGAAAAGGCCCAAAGAGTAACCCATGCCTTGTTCAGAAAAGTCATTCCTAGAGCCGGGCGTGGTGGCACACGCTTGTAATCCCAGTACTTGGGAGGCGGAGACCGGAGGATCTGGGTTTGAGGCCAGCCTTAGCTACTTAGTGAGGCCTCCGCAACTTAGTGAGATCCTGTTTCAAAATAAAGAACAACAAAAAAACAAGAAAAGTCATTCCTAGATATGGATTGCCCTTGCATATAGGGCTGAAAAATGGACCAGTCTTTGTCACAGAAGTCACCGAGGATGTGGCAGTGGCCCTGGGCATCACCTGGAAGCTTGACTCCACATATAGGCCACAGAGTTCAGGCAAAATAAATAAAACTAATAAAACTGGGTTAGAAAATATGTCAGAAAACCAAACTAACTTGGGTTCAAGCCTTCATTCCAAGTCACAGAGTTGGCTTTCTCTTTTTTCCCTCTTTTGCTGTACTTCTGTTTGTACTAAGATTATTTCACTATTCAAGGTTGCTTGGAAGTTTGTTATTTTTGTCAGTCCTAGCTGAAATGCAAACATCTGAAAAAAACTGTAACTCGTTAAATTCCAGGTCACTGTTAGACTTAAATAGATGATCTTGGTTTGTTTCTTATTTTGTTATAAAATACAATTTTGACTTCTCTATCTTCATTAAAAACATAATTTTATCTCAATATAAAAAATATAAAACTGTCTCAAAATATAAAAAAATTAATGCAGAAAGGAACCAGTATGTAGGAATGAGAGAGAGATGTAAAGAAAATACATGAGAGCTGGGCGTGGAGGCGCACGCTTGTAATCCTACTACTTGGGGGGCTGAGACCGGAGGATCTTTGTGGCCAGCCTCAGCTACTTAGTGAGGTCCTCCGCCCCTTAGTGAGACCCTGTTTCAAAATAAAGAACAAAAAATAGGGCTTGGGATATAGCTCGGAGGTAGAATGCCCCTGAATTCAATCCCCAGTACAGCAAAAAAAAAAAAAAAAAAAAAAAAAAAAAAAAAAAAAAAAAAAAAAAAAAAAAAAAAAAAAAAAAAAAAAAATACATGAGTATGAAAAGTTTTGATAAGGAAGCATAAAAAGAAAATAAAATATTTTAGGGATAAGAAAAGGATTTTGTACAATAAAGTAAAGTTTATTCTAAGATTGTCCCAAATGGGAAAGGAAAGACTAGGGTAACCAAATCAGAAGGTTAAAAGCAAATCGCAGAAGGTTTGAGTACAATGCAGAGTATTTGTGGAAGATGAAGCTAATGAAAAGAATATTGCATGTGTGATAAAGATGGGTATGTTTAGAATTATTTAAAAGGTTTGCAGTAAGATTCTATTAAGATAATTTCCTGTGTTTTCTGTCTCTGTTTCCTATGGTTATCTTACTAAGCCCTGGATTCTAAATTTCACTTCAAAAGGGAAAGTTAACTTCTGTGTTACTGTAATGTTATATTTGTGTTTCCCAAATGTTAAAAATGTATAAACTTATAAAAAAAAACTAGTTAAAGTCATACATGACATACATAAATGGGTATTAGATAAAACACTAGTCAGTTTAGTTACCCCAGTCCATCCTTACAAGCCTAAAAACCTAGTTTGAGTCAAAGACTAAAATCAGGCTCCCCTCAAGGCAAAGTGGAGAGGGCTCATTACTGTTATTCTTGCCACCCCAACAGCAGTAAAAGTCGAGGATATTGCTGCCTGGATCCATACAGCAGCCTGAAGCCAGACGCCCCAGAGCCAACAGCCCCAGAGAGGACTCACTGGACTGCTCCTGTTACAAGAAACATGGAGAGCCAAACAAGCTGATCCTGAAAAAGACAACTTGCTCTACTCCAGTCACACCTGGAAGCTGGCAGGCCAGTGCACAAAGAAAGACTGAAGAGTGCCACATCTCAGGCCACAAAAATTGGACTCTAAGTTTTATGTCATAAGTGCTTTAAGATTGACTTTATTAGTGGGATTTACGGTAGTCTTAATTTTAGCACTTAGGTGTCTGCCCAATTTGACTTTACATTGCTAGGATTAAAAAAATAATAATTGGTAATTCTCATCCTGTGGGGAGGACTAATAGAGTTGTTGCAGCCAGCCCCTGCAATCTGCGCCATTAATGTAACCAAAATTGATAAACCTATTGTTGTCAGATTTGATGCATGTCAGATTATATCTTGTGGCAGCCTGAAACAAAACAAAACAAAAAAAAAACAATGACAGTTTTCCCAGGCTGACAAATACATCTGCCCAGAATCGAGTTCAGGTTACACTGAGACTCAGCCCTATCTTTATTGGGACAATGTCTGGTGGTATTGTGGCTCAAATTTATCCTCAACCCTAACAAGTTCCTGGGGAGGAACTTGTGCACTGGTTCAGCTAGTCATCCTGTTCACCATCGCTTATCTATGCAAAGGGGGCAAAAAGGACTCCACAGGACCTGACATGAGACCATACCTGGACCAGGAGGTTGTTTAATCTCCACGTGTACATAGATGCCAGAGGGGTAACCAGGGGAGTTCTGGATAAGTTCAAAGCAAGAAACCAAATAGCCATAGGCTTTGTGGGTCACGATCAATAAAAATGTAGATTAGATAAATTACATCTACTATTATCAGCAAAGATTTGTCAATTACATCTGCAATACAATTAAAAAATTTACTGACCAATTAGGCCCCACTAGTCAGATGGCAAAAAAAAAAAAACAGGATGGTTTTAGATATGTTACTGGCAGAAAAAAGAGGTGTTTGTGTGATGCTGGAAGGCAAATGCTGCACTTTTATATCAAATAACCCTGCCCCAGATGGAACCATTACTTGGGCCTTAAAGGGACTGACCACCCTGGCTAATAAATTGGCAAGAAAACTCTGGTGTTGACCTTTTTAACAATATGCTCCAAAAATGGTTCAGAAACTGTAAAACTTTATTGGCCTCAGTCTTAACCTCCTTAATAGTGGTAACAGGAATTTTCAGGTTAATCCAAGTAATAAAAAAACCTCAATAGCTAGAAGGGACCCACCCCCATATGCCACCTTTATGGCTCTGACTGAAAGTAAACCCCAAAATTGAAAACTTCTCTTTAAATATATTGAGAATTTTCAAAAGGGGGGAATGAGGCAGGACCTCTGGCTTTGTTCTTAAAAAAACTATTTTTGGATAAAAGCAAAATAAAAGGAATAAATCTTCTTCACAATTTCCCTCTCAGATGTAAGCAAGCAGGCAGTTCAAAAGATAGGACAGCACAAGGCTCCCTCAGACAGAAACAAGGCAGAGTCGCCCTAGACAGCTCAGGGGTTCCCAGCACAGGCTCTCTCAAATATAAACAAAGCAGTGATGAAAAGAAAACAATATAATGATTAATATAATGACTAATTGCTTGATCTGCTTCTGTCATCATGCTTACACTAGAAAATGCATGTCTCATCCATACCCCTCTCCTCCCAAAAATAGGTGACCAAATGCATAAAGGAGCTTGTATGTTCATCATCAGTGCTCAGACCCGAAGCATTGCTTGCTGAGCCTTCACTAGTGAATAAAGAAACCTGCTTCCAACTCTGGTCTCTGTCTCCTGACTTCGGGGACCTAGTTTTCCTGTAACACTTAGATGCCTTTTCCAGTAGTCTACTAGTTGTCAATCAAGAGCCCTTATATAAAATAATTGCCCAGTGTGGTGACATGTGACTGTAATCTCTGCTCCTTGGGAGGCTGGAGCAAAGGATTGTGAGTTTGAGGCCATACAGGCAATTTAGTGAGACTGTCTCAAAATAAAAAGCAATAAATAAAGGGCAGGAGACGTAGGTCAGTGGTGAGAAGTATCTAACATGAGTGAAAACACTTTCCCACCAAAATATCACACAGAGACAATGTTGTGATGAGAAGACCCCAAACCACCCACCCCGACCCTCATGGAGCTTCACAGTCTTGCTGCTAAGAGACCTGCACTGGTAGCACTAACCCCACCTTGGATCTTGTTGGGATGCAGTTTCTGGAGACTTAGAGCCTCAGAACTTGCATTTGAACTTGAATTACTGGTCATTCGCATGCATAATGAAATTGGTCTAGAATTGGCTTTCTCACCTTCTCAATGTTGACATTTGGGGACAAGAATATTATTGGTGCTGGTAGGTATTCTGTG